>JAASFV010000702.1:0-16533 GCA_023334015.1 Globisporangium paddicum
ACGCCCACACATCGCCGCAATTGATCCCGACTTTCTCGCCGCCGTGGCACGCAGCGATCTTGACGTGCACCTGCGCAACCCTCCCCCAACTCTCCGGATCTCAACGTCTTGGATTTGGGCTTCTTTACCTCGATCCAAGCGCTACAGCAGCGGATTCGGCAACGCAACATCGACGAACTAGTGGCTGTCGATACCGCCTACAGCAGCACGGCAAGACGCGCGCTCAACAACGTCTATTTCACGCTCCAGGTCGTGATGGACCAGATCATCCAGAACAACGGAGGCAACAACTTCCAGATCAAGCACATGTCGAAGGAAAAGCTCGAGCGCGAGGGCGCGCTCCCTGTAAGCATCCGCGTCTCGGACTCGGCGGTCGCTGCGCTGAACTACGAGGCGGGCACTTTTCCGCGTAGGCACTTGTTTTTTTGTATAGGCTGAAATCGGACAACTATTTTGTGACAGCAGTTAAGAGTGGTACGTGACAACTTTTCGGTGACGGAGGTTGTATTTTTAAACAATTCGGACAAATTCGGTCGGATTTTGTCCGAATTAAACCTATCGCTAAAATGGTCATTTTCTGAATTTCCTGCGCTCTGATTGGTGTAATTAAATTACCTGAAGCCAAATCATTGGATATTAATGCACGTGTTTATAAAGGCAAAGCCCTTGTGTCCGAACCATGATGATATTCGACCATACCCATTCCTAATGTCAGTTGTTAATTAGTGTGAGATGGAAAATCGTGGAACGAAGCAAATGTGAGAAAATCATCCACAGTGCGCTGTTCGTTCTGCTTTGGGAGAAGCTCCAGCTCGATCTCTTGGAACGCTGCCACGTAATTGCACTTCTTGTAGCCCAATCTGTATCACAAAGCACGAGAAGCTATTAGTTTCGTCCTATTGCGTAAAAAAAAAAGCACGATCGACGTACTTGTCAAAAAGCCGCAGTGAAGCGTGGTTTACTTCGTTGATCTTGCAATAGAAACGGTGTACATTGAGTCTCGAAGTAGCTGGAAAAAAAGAAAGCACAAACATGAGACGCAGATGAGATTCCATTTCGCATTCAGAGCATCATGAGCTGCTTTCATGCCGTCTTACCATAAGCCATCATGAGCTCCACTGCCTCCTTCGCAAACCCTTTGCGTCGGTACTTTGGCTCGGCGATCATGATTTCCATCTCGCAGCTGAACGCGTCGTCATAGTCGTTGAAGAAGAGGTTCACGTCTCCAGCCATGCCTGTCAGCAGATGAGCAAGTATAACGAATGTCAGCATCCAATTCGTGCTGTTTTAAGACACAAACCATCCAGTACTTACGCTCAATTGCGTCCTCGGCGGTAAACGACGACCCGGAATCGTTGTCGCCCTTCGCGAGAACAATGAACGTGCATTCTGCCCCACAACAGAACAGGCACAGCGTAGCAACAGTGAAGTGAGTATGCCGTGAACATTACAGGAGTGCAAACACGATTCCAACTCGCACTTTTGTCGTCGTCACGCCACGAGCGCTGCATCTCGTACTCCTCGTCCATCGAGAGCGGCTCGGACGCCGTCATTTCTGTCATCCAAAAAAGCGCCATTAGCATGCCGACAACGTATGCAGCAGTTGCGGCGCTTCATACGTATGTGCTGATGCAAGCAAGGCAGGTTGGAGTCGTGTGTCACCTTGCAGCCACGGGTCTTTCATCCACTCGTGGTACTTTTCCACGTGCTCCTTCTCATACGGCACGAGTGTCACGTTGCGCCCAACCTGCTTATCATCATCACCAGCAGTAACACACGTCAGCCACTGACCTCCTTTATTATCTCCATACAGAGAGAGAGACGCACGATCACGAGGCCCGCGTTCGCGCGCATGCTTGCTCTTGACTTTGATGATCAGCGAGTGCGGAATGCGAAATTGGCAAAGGGAAACTTTCTACATGGAAGTCATCTTCGTGTACCTGGTAGTCAAAAATGTAGACTGATAATCAACGCTGCGATCAGAAATCAAAAACTACGAAAATGGCGGCACAGGAAGATGTGGAGGTGACGAGCGCGGATCGGCCGTCCCTGCTGCTGCAGGCGCTGGAGCTGCTGCTGGAGCACCACTGGGTCGAAGTGCGTGGCTGCTTCCCCTCATTATGTGCCAAATAGCTCTGTGTCTACTTGAGAGACGGCGATGCGAGTGGCGTCTGTGCTGATTTTTTTCATGCGGCTCGCTCTGTAGGTCGATGCGATCGACGTGGTCGCGCAGCTCAGTCGGCAGCTGCACGATGCAGTGAGTAGCTCCAAGCTGAGGCGGCGAGTAGTGCACGCGCGCGGCTTCCCAGCTTACGCACGTATCCAGTAAGTCAAGGTTGTGTTTGTTGTTTCCCTGGGCATGTACAGTGAGCTTACTGTGTGTGTGCACTGATGCACGTAGCTACTGGAAATTGTGCACGAACGTGCAGCGCCTAGTAGCCGAAGTACCAGAGAACATGCCCAAGGCAGACTTCTATATGCAGGTACATCATGGAGGAGCCTACTAGCTGTCTAAAGTGCTAACATTATGATTTTGTATGTAGCTTCTCGGAATTACGAGCATATCCGACACCGCAGACCTTGAGACAACAGGCGTTGAAGGTACGCGCCAGCTTTAATGATGCAGATGTCATGTGCGAGCCCCAACGTATGTAAATTGCTCAGCTAACCCACACTAATTAATCAGGGGAAATTGGCAGGGACGTCGAGCGAACATTCCCGACACTCACGTTCTTCTCCGAGGACTCGGATGGACGACGCCAGCTCGGCAACGTGCTCAAAGCCACGGCTGTTCACGCCCCAGAGGTCGCGTACTGCCAGGTATCCTTTCTTTTTGTGATTGTCCGAGAGCCTAACAGACTCCAATGAACTCACGATGCACAATTGCAAACTTGGCGTGATAGGGAATGAATTACGTAGCAGCGCTGTTGTTGATGATGTTGAATGAAGACAACCTCGAGCCTCAAGACGAGTGTGAGCTGTCACCGAAGAGCAGCGATGAGTCGGCTGAGGAGACTGCTTTCTGGATACTCTACGCGCTCATCCGCAACCAGGGGATGGCCGACGTCTGGCGCAGTAAGATGCCTGGGTACGTGTCGAATACGAAATGACATGGCTTTACTATCAAGAGTATCAATTTTTTTAATTGCAAGTGTGGAAATGGGATTGATCCAGGCTCTCGAGGTGTATCTACCTGTACAACCAGCTGCTGCAGATTCACTTTTACGATCTGCATGTGCATCTGCGGCACATTGGCATGCACCCGAGCTTCCTCGCAACCCAGGTATGTCTGCGCGTCTCTCACTATGTCCGGGCTAATTATTGATGAACGCGAGTGTGATGTAAATCTATTGTTTAGTGGTTCGTGACACTCTTCGCACGAGTGCTGCCAGCGCAGAGCGTGCACCGCGTCTGGGACCTTTTTCTATTGGATGGCTGGAAGATGGTGTTTCGCGTTGCGCTGGCCATCACAGCCCACCTTCGCCCGTTTATGCTAAAGATGGTACATGTGGCTGGCTCGTTCTGATGACTGTTAGAAGGAGCTATCCGGGCTCACTCGATGCTTTGCTGCTTGTTAGGACATGGAGGAGTGCAGCGATTTCTTTCGACAGAATCCAAAGCTGCGACTGGATACGATCACGGTCGATGAGCTCATTTCTAGTGCGCTGACCTATAAAATCACAAGGAAAACGCTGACAAAGATGGAGGACGAGCGTCAAATGGAGGTGAGGTCGTCGTACAACTTTGTTACTTTTCACTTCAGTGTGTGGAGTGATCACCCTTTAACCTTGTGCCACAGTATCTCCGCCTTCGGCTCCAGAAGACGCCGCTCTCCTACGAACATAGTGTGTTGTTCCCAAACCTGGAAGAAAACGAAGCAGGCCACAGCTCTTCCCTCAACCTTATCCGGTCCCAGCTTGAGCACTTTGACACAGACGTTGCGAGCGACACCGTAGTGCTGCGACAAAAGATTGAGGACATTGACAAGTCGCTCGCGACCGCGACCGCAACACTCTACGAAGCCAGCTACGCGCTTACAGAAGCTACTTTTGAGCTGGAAGACCATTTAGAGGCCAAGCAGCGGCTTCGTGCCCAGTTCCAGGCGCTGTCTGTGATCGCAGTTGCTGAAGCGACATCGCCGTCTCCATCACAACTTAGTGGAGATGGGGATGGGAAAAGCAAGAATACGATCCAGCTCTGGAGCCCAGCGGCGACTATGGCGTACATCAACAGCCGCATGTACGGCTGCCTAGAGCGTGCGACGCGGCTGTCGATGCTCTCGAGTCGGGGCGAGTCCCAGCGCGACTTCGACGAGTACGACGCCGAGCGCGAGGAAGAGGACCGGAAGCTGTCGCACCTGGAAATCCTCGTGCCGCGTCTCGCTGCCGATCTCAAGGCGATCCAGAAGAAGATGGACGCGAATGAGAAGCTGCTCCAGGGGATGCAGGACAAGTACGGCAAGCTCCAGCGCGCCTCTCAGCTAGCCCAGGTGGCACTGGAGGAGCTACAGCAGTTCAAAGACCGCCTAGCTGACCAAATGCTGCACCTCCTACTCGCGTCCGAGCGCCTCAAGAACTCCAAGATGCAGCAGCTCTTTGCAGAGGTCGATCGCGTGGGGTGAGTCAGACAGAGAGAGTGAGAGAGAGGGTGACAATATACTTACTAACCTGGGTAAGACTGTGGGTGTGCGTGTACCTCAAAAGCAAAAACTTATATTGGGTGGAGGGAGGAGAATCTAATTTATCAACTACTATAAGCGAGCGCCCGAGAGGCCGGAGGACAATGCAACATGGTGGACAGAGTGGACAACAAGATGCCTCATGCACTTCCTCTTTGGGCGCCGAAGACCGAGACTCAGCGAGAAAGAAAAATGTATTTCTCTCACTGAAGTCCCGACGCTTGATCGCCTTCACACTCAGTTCACTGGAGGGAAGTCGGCGTCCGTTGGGAAATCGTCACCGGCGACCGGGAAGTCCTCCGCGGCTGGGAAGTCTTCGTCGGTCGGCACCGAAGCAGCGGCAGCCGCGAGCCCTGGGCCCCACGCCGAGAACGGAGATGCGGCCGGTGCGTCCTCGTTGCCAAGCGACGGGAACGCGTTCTTGTCGCCGGCGTTGAACTTCTTGTTGCTCGCCTTGGTCTTCTTCTTGGGCGACGAGACCTCGCCAGTCGGCGACGCAGAGACGGCCTTCTCCTCACTCGAGGACGCCTTCGCCTTGGGGCGCGACGTCTGCGCGCTGAACCATGTCTTCTTGTCCTTGATGGCCACGAGCGACTCGGAGATCGCGCCGACGGTCGAAGGCGGCACGAGGCCGATGCTGCTGAACGCATCCAGGTGCGCGAGCGCGATGGACAGCTTGGTCTCCTTCTTGGTCTTCTTGCCAGCGGCAGGGCCGGTCTTCTTGCCCTTCTTCTTGCCGCCGCCAAAGCTCATGAAGTCCTCGTCCTTGCGCTGGAGCGGCTTGAGGCCGTCCAGCTCGACGGGCGCGGCCGCCGCGGCGGCCTCCTTCTTGGCGCTCGCCTCGTCCTTGAGCTCCTTCGCAAATGCGTTCTCCAGGTACACGATGAGCGCATCCGAGAGGTCGATCTCCTCCTGGTACGGGTGGATCTTGGCCATCTCCTTCTCGTAGTCGGCGAGCTTGGCCTCGTACTCGGCCTTCTTGGCCTCGTCCTCCTTCTTGCGCTCGAGGTCCTTCTTGAAGCGCACGAGGCGAATGTTCTGGTAGTACTTGTTGTTCTCTTCCCGGAACGTGTTGCGCAGCTCCTTGAGCGTCGTGAACTTGTCGTCGAGCTGCTTCTTGATCGCAGTGCGCTCGTTCGCCAGCACGGGGAACTGGTCCTGCTTGTTCTCCTCCTCGTTGAGCTTGTAGAGCTCGTCCAGCACGAGCTTCTGCGCCGAGAGCTTCTCCTGCACGGCGTCGATCTCGAGGTTCTTGTTCGTGGACAGCGCGCGGATCTCCTTGATCGAGTCGCTGTGCTTGTCCACGGCGCCCTTCTCGTCCGTGAACTTGCTCACCTGCAGCTTCTGCTGCTGCAGCGCCTCGATCTCCTTGATGATGCGCTTCTCTTCAACGAGCGCCATCGAGCGCGTCTCCTGCTGGTGGCGCAGCGACTCGATCTCCTTCTCAAACTCCTCCACCGAGCTGAACTTGAGCGTCGATCGCAGGCTGCGCTGGGTCTTGATCGTCGTCTCCTTCAGGTCCTGCACGCCCTTGAGCTTGGCGGTGATCTGGTTGCGCTGCTGGATCAGATTGTCCTTCTGCGCGCGCAGGTCGCTGTACACGACCTTGGCGGCCTTGATCTGCTCGCCGTACTTGCCGCGGCCGCCCTTGAGCGCCTCCATCTCGGCGCGGATCACATTCTACAGCGTTATGCAACCATACACAAGCAAAGAGTCCGTCAGTGCATCTTCCAAGCCAATTAGAGCAACAGACCGCAAATGCAACGCACCGTGCGCGCCTGGAGCTTCTTGATGTCCGCGTCGATCTTGGCGATCTCGGCGTCGTGCACGGCCTTGTCCGGCTTTGGCAGGCGCTCGATCACGTCCGGGATGTCAGCCTCCGTGAGCTCAACGACGACGCGCGCGGGGCGCTCGGGACGGGCGTCCGGGGCGGCGGCGGCGGCCTTGCGGGGGGAGGCGGGGGCGCTCATGACTCTCTCTCTTCTGCTGCTGGAGGGAGGAACGGGAAATGCCTCGATCCCTCTCCGCCGTACGCTGACCCCCTCGTTTCACCTTGTATAAAGTATGGCGCTTTGGCTATAAGAGATGCGTGGATATAGAGCGCTTTTGGTAAGAGTGAACTGCAAGGGAGTTTTGGCCGACACGTGGCGACAGGAGTGTGCCGCTTTCGGTGGTACAGTTGGAGATGAAGAGGTTTATTACCCTTTTTATTGTCGGTATCGGCGACCTTCAGATAGCGGCGACCCTCACACCAGGCACCAACAGCTCGAGTGGCAATCAAGCTGGCGTGTCGCCACGCCAATGCAGAGAGAGAGAGAGAGGAGAACGAGAGGTTCACTCTATCCATCCGGATAGACAAAGAGAGAATCGTTCCGGTAGTCAAACAGATAGCAAGGAATCCGATTTCCCAATCAGGAAAATTAATCGTGGAGTGGAAACTGGGATTGTGCGCGATGGCTTCAGTACTCTCAAAGCCATTCGACATGGCTTCACAAGTGCACTCGAGAGGCCGTCGAGGGCATCCAGCGAAGCACAAGAAAAATAAGAGGAGGAAGGGACATGCAGGTCTCCCTCTCACCAGTTCACCCACGAACAAGATGTCGCAGTGGCGCATGTTGAAGCAGACAGAGTGTTCACTCGCTCTGTCGGTCGGCCGATCGTACTGCCCAGACAAGATCTGTTTCGATGGCGTGTTGATCACAGCTATTGCACAGTGTACATCCTGTTTTTGTAAGCTTAGCGAAACAAAACGTTGGGCCTTCTCGTCAAGCTCCAGCGACATAAGATCTCATGCAAGGGAGCGCTGCTGGACGTCGAGGTATCTGTGGATACGCTTTCAAGCACCTTCACGATGGGATTGGCACGTTGGAATAGACAACAGACAGCGCATTCAGCACTCCCTCGCGCAGTCACGTCGCATGTATGCACTCGCGATATCAATTCCCACAGTTTCCCTAAAGCAGCAACTCTATCAGTACAGGCGGCAATGTACTCATTTATTTATACAGGTTTAGGATGAGTAGGGAGAAAGCCGGTCTTTGTTACTTTTTGCGAGTCAGTACCTGGTAGTCCATATTTTTGACTACCACCTGCTGCCCGGCGTTTTTTGCAGGGTTCTTTTTTCAGCTCAAAACGCAATTGGAGCTCTTCAGCGCAAGCCTGTCGCCCGCCTTCTCCGCCCACGCGCCTGCCGCCCAAGAGACCATGATGAACGTCAGCCCGCTCGCCCCCACCAACTCGCTCGTTTCGCCCATGCTCACCGACCTCTACCAGCTCACCATGTGCGTCTGTGGCTCCTCGTACGCTTTGGACGAATGATGGATGCTGACGCGCTTGTGTATTCATGTATGTGTGCGTGCGCAACAGGGTGTACGCGTACTGGAAGGTCGGGCGCCACAACGACCACGCAGTCTTCGATCTCTTTTTCCGCAAGAACCCGTTCAAGGGCGAGTACACGGTCTTTGCCGGCCTTGAAGAGGTTGGTTGGTACCTTCTGTCTGCGACACTGCGGGAGGAGTGTGCTGTCGTGACTCGAATGTCCATCATGCTGATGGTTGGAATGTGTGCTGTTTTTCTAGGCGCTCGCTCTGATCAACACGTTCAAGTTCACCGAGTCGGACATCGCGTACCTCCGCGCGGTGCTCCCTGACGCCGAAGACGCGTTCTTCGTGTGGCTCGCGACGCTCGACTGCTCGCAGATCAAGGTCTACGCCATCAAGGTATGCACCACAGCACCATCTTCCCTGGCACTGCGTATGGCAACTGATGATTCAAACTTTGCATTGCAGGAAGGAACAATTGTGTTCCCGCGCATCCCATTGCTGCGCATTGAAGGCAATCTCGCGGTTGGCCAGCTGCTTGAGACGCCCCTGCTCAACTTGCTCAACTTTGCGAGCCTGATCACCACGAACGCGACTCGCTTCAAGCGCGCGGCTGGTCCAGGCAAGAGCTTGCTCGAGTTTGGATTGCGCCGTGCGCAAGGCCCCGATGGCGGCCTGAGTGCGTCGCGCTATTCGTACATGGCTGGCTTCAATGGCACGAGCAACGTGCTCGCGGGCAAGCTGCACAACATTCCGATCAAGGGCACGCATGCGCATGCGTTCGTGCAGGCTCACACGGATTTGGACGACGTCAAGGTACGACAATCACATCGCATCGCTTGACTTCAGTTGCAAAATCATTGCGCTGACCTCGCAATGTATGTATTTCTTGTGTAGGTGTCGTCGCTGGATGGCAAGAACTTTCTGGAGATGGTGCTCAAGTACCGCAAAGAATTGGACTGCACGCGCACGAACGATGTATGCAATGTTTTCCCCATTGCATGTGACGAATTGCAACGCTTGTGACTAACGCTGGGTGTTTTTCTATCGTAGGGCGAGCTCGCTGCTTTCATCTCGTATGCAATCGCCTTCCCGTCGACGTTCCTGGCGCTTGTGGACACGTACGAGACTCTTCAGGTGCGCTCATTGGCAATGATTATGTATTTACTAGCGCATGTGCACAAGACTAACCTGAATTGTGTGCGTATCGCTTACAGTCGGGGGTGCCAAATTTTTTGTGCGTGGCGCTGGCGCTGCACGAGCTCGGATACAAGCCCGTGGGCATTCGCTTGGACAGCGGCGACCTGTCGTACCTGTCGAAGCAGGCGCGTGTTGCGTTCAAGGCTACGGCTGAGCGCTACGGTATTGAGTATTTCAAGAAGCTCAGCATCACGGCCAGTAACGACATCAACGAGGCGGTGCTCAACTCGCTCAACGAACAGGTCCGTGTAAGTCACATTGTTCGCAGTTTCTATCTCCGCCAGCGTGCTCACAACGAAGCGGTACCTAATTTCTTGATGTTGTAGGGCCACGAGATTGATGCGTACGGTATTGGTACGCACCTGGTGACCTGTCAGGCTCAGCCTGCGCTCGGCATGGTGTACAAGCTCGTGGAGATCAAAAACCTGCCTCGCATCAAGCTCTCGCAGGACGCCAGCAAGGTCACGATCCCGGGCCGCAAGGAGGCATACCGTCTCCTAGGCTCGAACGGCAATCCGCTGCTCGACCTGATGATCGGGTGCGACGAGAAGCCGCCTGCAGTGGGTAAGAAGATGCTCTGCCGCAACCCATTCGACGAGCTGCGGCGCGCGTACGTGACCCCATCGGGCGTCATCCCGCTGCACAACTTGGTGTGGGACGGCGAAAACGGAGGCATCGTCGGCAAGCTACCGACTTTAGAGGAGCGCCGGACGTACGTCGCGGAGCAGTTTGAACTCATCCGCGAGGACGTGGTGCGCGCGCTCAACCCGACGCCGTACAAGGTATCGGTCTCGTCGGAGCTCTACGACTTCATCCACGAGCTTTGGATGAAGGAGTTCCCTGTGCAGGAGCTGGACTGAGTGGGGCTGCGAGCCACGTGGACGAACGAAAGTGAACAGTTGCAATTAGAAGAGAAGACGAAGACATAGGAAGACACAGAAGACCCGCAGCCCTCTTGATGTTTAAAAGCCCCGAGAGGTTGGAGATATGAGGCCATATACGTACATATTGTTTGCTGCTGCGTACCTTTCTATTCTCCTGCAAGCAGCAGCCGCCTCACTCGGCCTTAGGCTTGCTCTTTTGCTTCTTGTGGTGCTCTCGGAACTCGGCGCGCTTCACGAGGATGATCATCTGCACCATGTTCTTCATGCTCAGGAGCTACGACAGTGTCCAATAAAGAGAAGGTCGGTTAGTCGGGCAGTTAACCATGCATGATTGATACAAGTCGTACTGACGCACCAGCTGGAAGAAGCCGGCGGCGAGCAGCGGGCCGGCGTAGAAGATGCCCATGAAGATCCCGCGCGGGTCAAAGTAGTTTTGCGTCGCGAAGAGCTGCCAGTGGGTCTGCGCCCACGTGTTGAGCGGCTCGGTGAACGCGAGCAGAGCGATGATGACGACGAAGAGGCCGAACTGGAACGCCAAGCGCTTGCGCGAGAGCACGATGGCGGCGAAGAGCAGCACGTGGAAGCTCAGGGCGCACACGATCAACGGCTCCTGCCAGTTCACGGCCTCGTACCAGCGCACCAGCATGTGGCTGTACTTGGATTGCAGGCTGCGCCGGATCTGCGGCACAATCTGCTCCATTTGGCTTGTGAAAGGAAAATGGACTCGGGCACCACTTTCATCAGTTCTGAGTAAATAAAATTGATCAGATCTGAAGAAAGTGCTTGCTCATGAATCAATTCAGATCTGCTTTTCAAGAAGCTCAAACAACAAGAAGATGGCGACTGCACGTCCGCACCAGCGCGTGGGCGACATCGCGTGGACCAAGATGACCAAAGTGGTGCGTCTACGTGCCCATAGTAAACCTGCGCCTCTGCTGCTGGTGGTGGTGCGTCTTGGTGCCTGGTATTGAGAGGGTGCTAACAGGTATGCGGTTGTTGTAATGGAACAGAATGGAGAGCTCTTCGCGCTCACGTACGGCGCAATGGTCACTCAGGTGCGTCTCTAAATGCGCATTAAGCACCTAGTAACCTACTTGGTGCGGTCATGATAGTGAAAATGACGCTGCTGGTATTAACGCATGCGCGCGCATTATTTTGTGAGCAGCTCATTAAGGACTTTGAAGACCTCAAGGTCGTAAACCAGCAGCTGGACAACATGTAAGTGACAAGCCTCAAAACGTGTGGTGCAAGCGAGTCTTTGCTGGTATACGCTTGCAAACATACAACTGTCGGCTCACGTGTTTGTGCAGGGGTTACAACATTGGCATCCGCCTCATCGACGAGTTCCTGGCCAAGTCGGGCGTGAGCAACTGCTCGGACTTCAAAGAGACCGCCGAGGTGGTCGCGAAGATCGCGTTCAAGATGTTTCTCGGTGTGAATGCCGAGGTCGCGCTCTGGAACGCCGAGAACAATGCATGCAGCCTGCTTATTTATGAGAACCCGCTCACAGGTGCGTCTTTGAGGCATCCATCGGGGCTTTAATGGCCATGGTGGCTATTTGTTGACACTGTTCGTCCTGGCTGTAGAGTTTGTGGAGCTGCCGCCAAGCGCTTACGGCGTGCTCTGGTACTCGAATGTGCTCTGTGGCGTGCTGCGTGGCGCGCTTGAGATGGTGCAGATGCGCGTGGAGGCGCGTTTCGTGAAGGACGTGCTGCAGGGAGACGAAGTGTCGGAGATCCGGTGCGTTCTCTTTGGATTTTCTAGGACTCAAGCAGACCTGCTGATGTCGTAAATTGTCTGACGCTGACGATTCTGTTGCCTGCAGACTGGAGCTCAAGGGGATGATCGAAGAGGCGATGGGTGACGAGTACAAGGAAGATTGAGCACCGCCCTCACTGTACTCAGTGCAAGAGCGTCAAACAAACAGCTATGGGCAATCAACACTTGATGTTTTCTTGATAGTCTTATTGACATATTAACGGACATGCTTCGGATGATCTGTATATGTGGCAGTCAACCGTAATACTTAGCTATCAGTTGAAGAACCCAGGCAGCCGACCGCGAGTCGTGGTCTTGCGCTTCAAGCGCCAGATGCGAATCGAGCCATCCACCGAGGCCGAGACGAGCGTCGAGCCGTTTGCGCTCACAGCAACCGCCGAGACAGCCTGCGTGTGCGCGTTGGAGATCTGGAACACGAGCTCCTTACCCGTAGGCTCGTCGAGCTTCCAGAAGAGCAGCTTGCCCGTAGACGAGCCGCCGATCGCAAATTCGCCGTCGCTCTCGAAGCACCTGATGGCACCGTCGCACTTGACGTCGATGGCCGCGAGTCGGCTCCCGTCCGTGTTGTAGAGCGAGAGCTCGTTGCTCGCTGTCATACACGCGACGGTGCTCAAGCTGCCACAGAATGTCAGGCCCGAGATCTCGGCCTGGCGCAGCGGGCTGGGCGAGAACTTGCGGATGAGCTCGTTCGTCCGCAGGTCGATCAGGTATACCATGCCTACAGAAACAGCATTTACATGAAGCAGCGATGAGCCAAAATATCATAACGAGGGTGTGGAAGGACGAGAAGTGTACCGTTGCGGGTGCCAGCCGCTCCGACGGAGCCATCGATGCTCACGCTGAGTTCCAGCACCGACTCCTCACACTCCATGAATGTCGAGAGTGGCGCTGACGTGATACCCGACGACGTGTAGTGCCACATCTTGATCGCGCCGTCCCAGGAGCTCGTGAGTACGCGATCGTCGAAGACGCAGATCGCTGAGAGCCCGTCGTCGTGCGCCGTAACCTGGTCGATCACGCGCCCGACGTCCACCGAGTACATGTACATGCAGTTGTCCCACGAGCCGATGAACACGTACTTCTCGTCGGGCGATACGTCGCAGCACGAGAGCGCCAGGTTGCACGACAGATTCCTGCGCAGCGAGCCGTCGAGCGTCGCTGAGACCTTAAAAGTCGTGTCCTTGGCAGTCGAGAACAGTGCGCGACCGTCGCGCGCGAGCACCAGGGATGTCACCTCGCTGTCCATGCACACCATGGGATTACAGAGTCAGTATGGATGGTTACACCTCTCAACAATCACAATTCCCAACGTACCCAGAATGCAGCTTGTATGGCGATGAACCAGCCCAGAATGGTGCGTCACCGGCGACTTTTTTGCCCGAGAACGTCCAGCCCCATCGTCTCGGGGCTTCAGTGCTCATACGGCGTCGAAACTGCGCCGTGATGCCGCCAACAAGTCTCTGGGCCTGGAGTGGCACGCCAAGCGAGCGCCCGCGGAAGCCGAACATCGACTTGCGAGCATAGCCTGCACCGCCATTGTCGTCCTCCACGCTTTCATACGGGTTCGTTTCTTTCAAGCCGTCATTGCTGACAGTGTTCGATGAATGAAAGGAGGCGCCATTCAAACTGCCAGTCGAGTCGACAGAAGTTAGCGACGCATCTGAGGCAGGACGCTTTCGTGGCGAGACCACTGGCTCCGGGATTGCAATCTCGACGTTCTTGCCGACCTCGTTTCGCGCAGGATGAGTCCCCGCGAAGAGCAGCTTGGGCGTCTGACCAAACTCCTGGATCTGCGCCTCAAACGAGCACTTCTCCACTGGGTCACTGATCGTTTCCAGGTCCACCGAGCCTTCATACGACAGGTAGTAGAACACTGTTGGAGCATGTAAGAGTGAAGAAGTTAGCTTTCTGTCGTTACTATGGGAAGGCACGCAGCCCACGTACGGTTGTTCGCTTTGATCGCCTCCTCGCCCTGTTGCTTGTAGCCAAAGATGAGGTTGATCCATTCGTGGAGATGCAACGAGACGTACTCACTCTCGAGTGCCTCGCGGTTCTTCTGCACGAACGCCGCTGGGCTGGACGCCCACGGAGGCAACTGCACGTCGCCAACCTAATCACGTCAAACAAGAGTAGAGGCATGCCAATCAGCCACATGAAAGCTCACCATTATCTATCGCAATCAATTACTCACCCTTGTGTGCTTCTGCGTCGTGCCCAGGTCGAGGTTGCGTCCGTTGTACAGCCAATCACTCGCAGCGAATGTCTCATCGAAGAATGCCGGGATGAGTTCCTTAAGGTCTGCATGGTTGGTCAGACAGCTCTTCCACGTGGCTGCGATGCTACCAAAGAGTCGATCGGCGGCGTCAAACTTGCCGTTCTGCAGGCACAACATGTACTCTGGTGCCATGCGTACCAGGTAGTAGAGCACGTAGCCCGGTGTGGAGTAATGCGTGCCGTAGAGGAACGGAGGCGGGATGCCCTCGGCCTCCATGCCACGCGGCATGGCCTCGAATCGTGCCTGGAAGAAGTCCAGACGCTCATCGTTAAGCGCGCCCATGGGCTTGGAGAGATCGCGATAGACTGCCGGGTCACTCAAGTCGAGCGAGGTGCTCTCATAGTCGCTCAGGATCCACGGGAAGACCGGGTACTGCGTCAGGTCGTTCATGGTTCGCCCCGCGGCGTTATTTAAATAAAGCAAGTAGTCGTAGTTGGACACCTCGCGCTTCTGCCACTTGAGCATCATGGACTCGAGGTCGGTCTGCAGCAGGCGCTTGAGGTCCGGCTGGCTGAGCATCATGTCATAGAGCTCATCGCGGTCGCGTCGGCTCTTGCAGGAAAAGAAGAAGCTGTCGCCGTTCTTGAGAAAGATTTCAAGTCCCGTCTGCTTGAGCATGTGGCGCCGCTTGAATAGGTACTCGACCGTGTCGTAGCCCCAGTTGAGCACAGGGTCGCCTACGTTGTTGACCTGCGCCGGCTGGAAGTACAGGCGCTGGTTCGTGAGCATAAGACACCCTGGGTACTTGAGCAGCGGCACGATGCGGTCCACAAGCTTGCCCTTGGTCAGCAGCGGTCGTTCGCGGAAGTCCACGAGCAGGCTTGAGTCGAACTGGTCGGTTAGCCGTGGACGCAGCACTGGCGCCAACAGCGACTCTTCGTCGACCTTATTAAGCACGCTCTTTTGGTGCGCGAGCGTCCAAATTGGCTGGACACTACGGAGGAAGTCCTCGATCCTGGAATGCAGTAGACCGAAGACGTACTTGGCTGGCACGCCACTGTCGACGCGACTCGTGTCCTTGCTCACGTACGGGTGGTCCACGCCGCGCTCCTTCATCTCCACGACGGTCTTGGTCTCGAGCGACAGGAAGACGCCGCAATCCGCTGGGTGCTGGTCAAAGAGCTCCGCCGTGGGCATTGCGGCCATGTCACGGAATGGGAAGCGCAGGATCGGCAGGTTGATGTCCTGTGGCTCGAAGAAGAACCCGCGTGTGCATACCTTCAGGCGGCCCTGCACCTTGCTATCGCGTCATCACACATTCAAAACAATTAGGTTATTGCGGTCATACAGCAGCGAGAGAGAGTGGCAGCACCATGGACTCATTACATACCGCTGGGCCGTGGGCACAGGATCCAGATACCGATGCACGCTAAAGTCCTGTAGAGCGCAGCGAGACCAGCAGATACACAGCACAGCAGTGTTAGCAACAGCAGAGACAATTGATCACACAGTTATAGTTGCTGGCGTATGAGTCACACAGCCAAGCAGCAAGCAGCACTAGAGTGAGGGGAGCAGCGGGACGCACATCGAGGAAGAACTCGCCGTCCTCGAGCAGCAGCAGCGAGAAGCGTGTCTGCGCACTCTTGAAGCCCGACTTGTTGGCCAGCATCTCTCTCTCCCTCTCTCTCTCTCTCTGGATACAGGAACAGGAGCAGCGCTCGTGTGCGTCAGCAGGTGGCGTTCTCCGCTTCTTCGTCGTCAGCGTTTGCCAGAAATGCGTGGGGTGGACGATTTTTTGGTGAGGAAATCACTTTTGCGGGTGGGGTATAATTTGTAAAGTTGCGGTATTGGCTGTGCAATGGCTGACTACGCATGAACTTCATACATGTGATCGTCTCGTGTGTGATAAAGAGGTGGAGAGAATGAGCAGCATGCGCATGTACAGTAATAATACGGATATGAATCGTCGTGTTTAGATCTCATTTAGTCAGGGGCTGAAAGCAGTAAGAGAGGGAGGCGGATCGACGGTCGTAGCGGCGAGCATTCGCTCGTTCTACTTGGACGCGGAGATGTAGAGCACTACACAACAACCGCATCAACGAGTCAGCTACATAGTGGACAATATATAAACAATATAACAGGCGACGCGCATAACCATACACCACCACCGCAAGACGCACCATTGTTGCCGCGGATGAAGCAGTCACCGTATTGCGCCTTGAGCTGCCCGTTGACGTACTCCTGCGTCTGCTCCATGGCAATGTTCATGAAGCCGTCGAGGCATGCGAGCACGCCGCGGTACTCGACGCCATTGTTGAGCTTCACGTCCACGGGCCGCCCGAGAACGCTCTTGAGGAAGTCCGACGGCGTCTTCTTCGATCGATCTTCGTCCATGGTGCTCATGCTCGCTCGTCGTCTGTGTGAATTTGCTTTTTGGCTCAAAAATCAAAAACGGAA
>JAASFV010000703.1:0-16531 GCA_023334015.1 Globisporangium paddicum
AGTGCGTGTGTCCGAAGATGCTGCGGATGATCTCGAGGGGGACGAGTTTGGTGACGCTGCGTGTTGCAAGGAGGCGAGGGAAACGGTCGAAGACGACCCCTCTGTGGGACTGCTCTGAGGCTAGTTTGTTCGACATCGCGGTCAGCCAGTGAGCAACTCCACAAGAGCGAGTGCGGTACAAGAGAGATAGTACTCATATGCAGCTCAGATAGAGCCACAAATGTGGCGATGCGACAAAGCGGGCTCTTCCCGGAGGATGACGTGAATGTCTCCAGGTCTTGTGTCAGTAGTACACCAGCAGTACCGCCAGCATCAGAACGGTGGCTGCAGAGCCCTGACAGCGAGGGGATGGTGTAGCAGGGCTGCTCAAGGTGTGTCGTCGCTCTGTGGTGCCTTTCTCTGCCGCTGCGCTCCGCCGAGGCGTCAATCTGCATTCGCTTCCAGTCAATCCATCGAGCTCCGAATGGTGGTCGTGCAGCAAGCGACCTCGGCGATAAGATCAGAGGAGCGATCTGGTAGAAGTTCTTCCAAGTTTACGACTCAAGCGGCGACGCGGCTGTATCAGAATGCGCCGAGTTCCCACGTGGGAAGCAGCAACTAATGGCCACAGACACTAAGATGATGATACACCTCACGACATTTTCAAAAACCAATTTCTTGCAAATACCACGTCACTGTCATTATAATAAACACGAGAGTGCCATCACCTAAGCTAAAATCATTCCACTGGGACGACTGGATATACCATCCGTCCCAGTTCAGCCACTCCACGTCCTAGCCCAGGCGGTGGTAGCTCAGTCGGAATCTGCCGAGCGCCTTCCACGCCGGCGGGAACGCCGTCGCGCTCGGATCCGACGGGGGCACCGCCGCGTGGTACTGTCGCGCGTGGGCCTTGTTCACGGCCTTGCGCTTGACGCGCAGCTTCATTTCG
This sequence comes from Globisporangium paddicum, assembly GCA_023334015.1. Classification (NCBI taxonomy): domain Eukaryota; phylum Oomycota; class Peronosporomycetes; order Pythiales; family Pythiaceae; genus Globisporangium; species Globisporangium paddicum. The sequence continues at coordinate 932 of JAASFV010000703.1, forward strand.
CTCAGGTACGGCCGCTCCTCGTCCGCGAACGACGACGCCGACACGGTCTGCAGCACCTCGCCGTTCACGTACAGACGGTGGTTGCGCCAACACTCGATGCGCATGCGCACATGATGGGACCGGTCGTTCGCCGCCATGGCCCAGCGGAAGAGCTCCAGGTAGACCACGAGCCGCTCCTTGCCCTCCATGTGGATGCTGCCAATGTAGTCCCCCGTTGAGCCGGCGCTCACGGACGACGACATCCCATTCGGAAACAATCGGAAGATCCGCTCGCGGCCGTCCAGGACCAATCGCATGGCATCCGTCCCTGGGATCACCGAATTGGTCGACCGCACCCGCAGCGTGCGCTCCTGGACGCCCAGTCCGATCTCGAGCCGGCCGATCTGCGAGATGAGATCGAAGATCGTGAAGAGCGACAAGGAGCCCTCGACTGACGGGTCCTGCTGCTTCCACACGGCCTCCTCCGTGTCCAGCAGCCACTCACCGTTCCAACCGTGTTCGAACGCGTTGCGGGCCACACACGTCTGGAGAAACGTGGACGGAGCCGGCGTCCCAAAACCGTTGCCACCACGTTTCTGTTTATGGCTCAGCGAGGACGCAACGTACGCGTCGCGGACCTGGGCCACAAACGCATTCCAGCCGGCAAAGCCGTGGCTGCCGAGTATCTGGCGCACGAGCGGCCGCTTGGGGTGGAACATCTCGTACGAGTACACGGCCGCGATGATCTCCTCAGCCACGTTCGCGAGGCTCTTGAGCGGCGTCATTGCGAACACGTGGTGGTTTAGCCGCTCCTCCGTCTCGCGCACAAACGCCAAAAAGCTCGCGCGCAACGCATGTTTGTCCAGGATGTGGCCCGCGTGTTGCGAAAAAAACATGCGGAAACCCTGGCGCGTCTCCTCCGAGAAGAACCAAAGCGCGGCCTGCGCCACGACGCGCAGCAGGGCTTCGAGCTCGTAGGGCAACACGGCTTTGGGCACGGCTTTGGGGGCAGACACCCACTCAGCCTGCTCCAGCAGCACGCGCGAGAAGCAATTGATCTTGCCCACCTGGTGGTTCACGGGCGCCAGTGGCTCCAGCAGTCGCCGGTGCGTGATGTGCACGAGCTCGTCCACGAACGGCGCGTATGTAGACAGCGGCGTCCACTGCACGAAGTGAAAGAGCAGCGTGAGGTTCTTGGACGTTGTCACTGCGCTCGCGTTCACGTGTTCCCACATGACCTTGTCCTCGAATACGCCGTGGCCGCGGACGCGCGACGGGGTCGTCGATGCGTTTGCGGCTGGCGTAGCGGACGAGCTCATCACGGGCCGCACGAACGAATCAGTTGGCCGCCGGCGCTTCGTCGTTCGCGAATCCACGTCCTCAAAGCCGAGATGGCTCGTGACCGCACTCTGGTCCTCACCCCACTGGTAACTGAGGTCCTCTTTAATGGTCACGTCTCCAAGCGCGCGCTTGTGGCGCTCCGTGGGTGACGGCAGCCGCGGCGTCCCGTAGTAGGCCGAAATCTGCTGCGCGTCGCCCTTGAGCGCGAGCGCCTCCGTGGGCGCGCGCCGGTACGAGATGACGGTGAACTCGGGCGAGACGATCACGGCGGCCACGCGGTAGAGATAGGATTGCGTCACGGGGTACTTGCTGCCAGCCAGCGACGTCACGAGGTTGCCCTTCGAGTCCACGGCACATTTTTCGAACACGTAGGCCTTGAGCACGTGCTTCATGAGCCGCTGGGCCTTGTTCGCACCGCTCTCCCAGTCGTAGTACCAGCGTGAGTAGATCTTGCCATTGAGCTGGAATACGAGCGCGTTCTAGCAGGTTGCACAAGTCAACGTATACAAGGTTTAGTCTCACTTGTTGAGTATGTAACAACCACGTATAACAAACACGCAAACATGTATGAGACACAAACAAACAAACAAGCAAACGTATAAGGTATGTACCTCGGCGGGGATCTGGCCCACTTGGTGGACTGAGGACGCGAGTGCGGACGGCCGCTCGCGCACGCCCGGGATCCACTGGCCCTCGGGGTTCTCCTCGCTCTGCGTGGCCGCCGCGACGCCGTCGAACGAGAGACACTCGCCTGGCTCCATCCCGGGATCGGATGCGGACTCGAAGCGCGCGAACACTGCGAGCTCACCAAGGCCAGCGCTGTTGGGATCGGCGGACGGGGATTGGACAGGGGTCGTGGTATGGACGAGCACGTGCAGCGAGCTGCCGCAGTAGCTGCGGTCCATATGGTTGGGACAGCAGTGCGGGAAGCACCTGCGCAAATGCACACGCAACACGCAAATGAGTTTGTTTGTTGCAAACAAGCGACAAGTTGCAAGCAAGTGCTTACGTACCGAAGGATCTTGAGGCCTTTTGTGCGGTTGCTTCTGCGAAAACAAACAAGCAAGCAAACATATACACATGGTAAAGAACAGCAAGCTTAACAAACAAGCGCAAGTCAACAAGTTGCACAAATTGCGCACAAACGCACCGCTTATACTCGACCTGGAAGAGCTCCTTGTGGTCGCACTCGAGGCGACAGAATGTCACGGCAGTGATCGGCGAGCCCGTCTTGACGATCGTGGAGGTTGCCATGGCCGACGGCAGCATTTGCGCACGTGCTTCTTGTTGTCTTGCGGTGCGGCTTGCGCAGCTTTCCAGTGGCTCGCGTGTGTGGGTGTTTGGTTGTTTTGTTGTTCGATGGGACGCGTGGCCGAGAAGTGAGGCGCAGCAACAAAGGGAGAAGGCGTGCGGCTGTGGTTGCGGTCGAAGCGTCGCGCGCGCGTGCGGCCAGAAGCGTCGGTCGGCTCTCTTCGCTCCTCCTTGGATTGGACTCTTTGAGAGATTTGGGATTGGACGGCAGTGTGCGGGGCGAGAGGGGAGGAGGACACAAAAGCTGGAAAAAGAAGCGCCACGGATCCAGATGGCTTTGGAAAACCAAGACGACTTCCAAACGCTAAAACTGTCCCTCTGAGGATTAAAACAACGCACCTAGCTCCTCTAAAGTGCAATTCCAGGTGTATTCCTTAACAGCATTTTTCTAATTCTGCGAGTAAAACGCGTCTGCCAAGGTGGTAAATAAAGGGAGTGAAGACAGGGGTAGGGATATTAAACTGCGAAAAATGACCACCAGCCAAATCCTATGGCCGGAAAGGTCCAATTCGAGTCCTCCAAAAATAGCCACAACATTTCGAAAAAGACATAAACTGTCCAAAAAAAAGCCGCTAATTTTTGAAAAACAAGTTGCGAACGAAAATAACACTCACTCGTCCATGGACAATTCATATCTGCATGCAATGGTGATAGCGCCCTGTTGGTCAATCGCGTTCGCATCCGTGCTTATAGTCAGTTATATAACACCAGCCATCCGAGTAGTTCCGGCACGAAACACCCGCATCATTTCTTTCCTGTTCAGTGTTGCGCCCCTTTATCATCGCCACAATACTGGCAGAGATGAGCACAACCTCCACGTCCACGAGCACTCTGGCGGCAACGCAGCACTCCTTTCCTTTGAGCGCGATGCCATCGCGCCCCTTCGGAAAAACAAATATCGCTGCAGTACATAACTAGGCGGCAATGCGTTTGTCGCCACCAAACCAAACCTGGACAGCATTTTGAGGCTCAAGACGCTAATGTACCACCAACGCGTCCGCCATAGCGTCTTCAAGGCTGCGGGTTGGCTCTCTGGGCACTGGTGTCTCGTTCAAACGATCTGTCCGTCCAGCTGTGCGGACAACTCAAGACTGGCGAACTTGGATTTGCCATGTGCTCACAGGTCAACGACGGCACACCGCATTCTTGCGGTTCAATCCGGTGCGAACCTAGATGTGGACAACCCCAGACTGGCAGGAACTTGAGTCCGTCCCATGCTACGCGGGTGACTTATGGGTTGAGCTCAGGTGCTCACAAGCAAACAACTCGCTTATGTAGCTACTGAATGAATATGAGCTGCGAGAAGGTGGCACTGCAAATTTAGCTGCCTTCTCAATCGGTAATGCGAATCTAGTGCGCGCCAGTCCATGAACCTAAGCTCTAAAAATCCAGCCTGTCGTGGTGGACAGGTGGACGGGCACTTTGATTTCACTATCGCAGTGTCCAACACGCCGAGAGTCTTAAGTTCGCACTCTTTTGCTTCTTCTTGGGTGCGGAATAAAGACTGCCATTCTCAATCTCAAGGCCGACGAGCAAGTGAGAACGCGCGTGTGAACCTACCCACCAGCAGCAGCCACTTGCCACCTACACAGCACCAAGCAGCGGCCATGGGGAACGCGCTCGGCAAGAAGAAGACGCTCAAGGAGCAGCTGCGCGAGAACAAGCGTGAGATCAACCGCGCGATCCGCGAGCTTGACCGCGAGCGCACCAACCTGCAGATGCAGGAGAAGAAGCTCATCATCGAGATCAAGAAGATGGCCAAGGAGGGACAGATCGCATCCGTCAAGATCATGGCCAAGGACCTCGTGCGCACGCGCCAGCATGTCACCAAGTTCTACACGATGCGCTCGCAGCTGCAGGCGGTCTCGTTGCGTCTCGAGGTGCGTTTTTTTATTGTTATTGGTACATGCTGATCACTGTTGCGACGATAAGCTGACAGCATATGTGTATATGCCCCCTCTCTACGTTAACAGACCGCAAAATCGGCGGAAGCGATGACGTCGGCCCTTCAAGGCACGACGAAGGCGATGAAGTCGATGGCCAAGACCATGAACCTGCCCAAGCTCAACCAGATCATGATGGAGTACACGAAAGAGAGCGAGAAGATGGAGATGACGCAGGAGATGATTGGCGAGACGATCGATGATGTCATGGAGGCCGACCAAGATGAAGAAGAGGAGGACAAGATCGTTGGCCAGGTCCTGGACGAGATAGGTATCGACCTGACCGGCTCGGTGCCCGAGGCGCCGGTCGCCCAGGCGGCTCAGCCCGCGCCCGTGCAGGTGGCGCAGGCCGTGGCGCCTCCTCCAGCACCGGTTGCTGCGGGTGGTAGCGACTCTAGCGATTCGGCCATGAGCGAGTTAGAAGCACGACTGAACAACCTGCGAAGATCCTAGGGCGCTTGTGTCCAGGTGAGGTGCGAATGAATACTCATTGGGCGGATGGTTATATTTTTTCAAATGCGAATGATGATGGAAGGAATGTTATTGGTGCTTTTCTTATTGTGTACTACGTTCACACCTCTGCCCGTATATGGAATTGACTGCACATGCACATACTGCTACATCATGTCGGGGATAATGAGCAGGTTCTTCGGGATGAGGCCAAAGTTGAGCGCAAAGTAGACGAAGCGGTGGCATAAATAGGTTTCCTCCTCGAACTCGCGGAAGACCTCGGGATGGTGGAAGTACGTGTGCGAGAAGATGCGGTAGAGGCGGCGCGCGACCGACTGGAAGTACTGCGTCGCGTTGCTGGTGATCGACACGCGTGACGGGAAGACGCGGCTGCTCGTGAGCAGCGTGTTGACGTTGTCCATCGTGTGGACGATGTACTCGAACGCGCAGCACTCGCGCGGGGCCTTGTGCGCGGCGCAGAGGAAAACCCAGTCGTCCGTGGCTTTCATCACCACGCACGTCTCACGCGTGCACTTGTTGTCGAGCCGCGCGACGAGGATGTTGAGCTCCTTCATGACCTGGCGCAGGTGCTCGTATTGCCACAGGTACGTGTCCTGGTCATCCGGCACGAGGTAGATCTTGGCGAGCGCCGTGGGGTCGGCGCGCACGAGGCGCTGGATCATCTGCTCGGCCTCGAAGGCGCCGCCCGTGTCCACGGGCTTGGATGGCTGGCCCTTGGTGCCCTCCCACGCAAAGAACTCGTCGCTCCTGCTGCCCGGCATGTTCTTCCCCGCGACCAGCGACGCCATGCTGCTGTGCTGGCTGGCGGGTTGCTTTCTTGTTGTTGTTATTCTTGCAGGTGGTTGAACGGTCCTCTATTGAGGTGAAATGTACTGTAACGAACATATACATTAGTTTATTCTGTCTCTGACTGTGCGCTCCCTGCTGCTCTGAACTTCACAGAGCGTAAACTCGTAATCGCACAATTCAAGTTTATTATACAAATAAGCTGCAGAGTATACATGAATTACAAAAATGATCCCCGTCTTACCAGCGAAACCTTCGAACAAAACCCTGGAAGACAACATGTGAACCGTCTCTCTCTTTTTCTTGATCCGCGCGAGATGGGGACGAAGGGACGCGCCAGCTGGTGGGTCGGATTGCGAGCCCCAGCTCACTTGCGTTTACTATGCCTGCGGCTCCTCAGCTTCTACGCGTGCATTGTATGTCCACGCGGTCCTTTGGTCTGGATAACAAATGTGAGAAACAGCTCGTGGTCCGCTACTTCGCGTCCAACTTTTACATCTCCGGCTCGCGGATCCACATCCCGTGTCTCGTCCGTGGCTCGGTGGAGGAGGCCGCATCAAGATCTGCTCTCGCTGGTTTGTCTGGTCGGGGCCGTGTGTTCACCACTTTGCCTTCCGCCATGGCCTTTCTCTCACAGGCATGATCGCCCTTGCAGCCGCTGATTGGCCACCTCGAGCCCACGACAGGCATTCTTTCGATTCCTTTGGGTCTGGCGTCCTCAATAAAAAAGCGGCAGACATCAATCTGCCACAAGCCATCCGCATCATCCGCAAGGACGGACCAGGGACAGCGCGACAGGACGCATTTGCGAGCATGAAGCGGGCGCGCGCGTTCATGGCTTCGTGCCTCTGCTGGCTGCTCGTGGCGGCCAGCGGCGTCCTCGGCCTTGGCGCGTCCCATCCACCACCACGTACGGCCGGCCGCACTGCTGCCTACAGTACCAGCCAACTTGCTCTACATTTACGGATGGATGGATGGTCCCTCACACTTTGTCTGCGCATTCGGTCCGCACAGGCGTGTTACAGGTTGAGACGACGCCGACCGAGGTCTCCGCGCAGCTGGTCGTAAACGCCACTGCCAACAGCACAGCTAACGACGAGCTTCGCTCAGCCATCACACCATCCAGTACGACCCAGCTGACCGGGGCGGGCTCGGCCCCGTCCCCGTCCTCAGCCGCGGCCGACCGCATCAACGAGGACACGAGCGTCCGCCGCGACCAGGGGCTCAGCATCGAGGGCGCCGTGGGCATCGCGGCCGGTTGTGTGGTCGTCGTGGCGCTTGCGGTCGCGTTCGTGCACGTGGGCTCGGCCAACAAGCGCAAGAAGCAGGCCCAGCAGAGCGAGTTGATGACGCAGGACCTCGCATCCAGCACCATGAGTGTCAAGGAATCCAAGTACATCGAGTCCCTGGACGCGTCCTCAGGGCCGCTCGGGTCGCCGCGGACGTCCACGATCGCCGCGCTCCGGAAACCCACAGTCCCGCACCGGCTCCCGGGCGGCGGGTCCATGTACACAACCACCACCAGCCAAGCCAATCAGACAACGGTATCCGATCCAGCTCTGGTCCCATCCAACGCCACTTCTACTTCCGTCCCACATGCCACGGCCGCGACCATCATCAATGTGGACGAGCACTTTAGCCCTTACCCGAGGTCGGTGCGGACGTTCTCACGGGCCCAACGGGCCGCCAGCGGCCACGCGGCCCCGCTCAGCCCGGACAGCTACCTCAAGCAGGCCCAATCCAACTCGAGGACCAACTCGCGGAGGACGTCACGCCACTCGCGTGCTATTGATTCCCCGTCGTCCGCAGCCTCCACAATGTCGTCCACACTGCCGCTGTCCCAACGATCCCGCCTGCGGTTCACCCGAAAGACGTCGCCCCACAGCGGCGGTGCGGCCACTGGGGACGAGAGCGCGGCCGACATCCCCATGCTCGGTGGCGGCGGCGGCGGCCTGGCGCGCAGCAGCACCAGCAGCAGCCAGAACGACCCCACGTCCCCACGGGACATCCCTGTGCTCGCGCGCGGCTCGGAAGAATCGGTCGAGTCGGTTGAGGACGACGACGTGGAGATCAGTATTTAACAAGTGTAGCCTGAGACGAGGCAGACGGACAAGTGAGCTCCTCGCTTTTTAAACAGCAGCTCCGATCGACTGGAGCTCAGAGGTCCGTATTTTTTTCACTATTGAACGTCACTAATATCGAGAAAAGGATTCTTGCGTTCGAGCATCTTCTTCAGGTGGACATGTCCATCCCCTCTGACTGTGTCTGTCTCCTTCGTTTCGTTCGTCATCTATCAAAGCCTACTACTTGTTGTATCTTCACTGAGCCTGCGAGCCATTCACACCTCCTACTCCGTTGCTGACAATGTCTTTCATCCCATAGCCGTCGAAGAACGGGTTGTTGAGCGCCTCTTTTGCGGTCACGCGGTCCTCCGGATCGAGAATCAGCATCATCTGCAACAGATCCAGCAGTCCCGCGGCCGCGTCGTCAGGAGAGATAAGCTGCTCCAGCGTCCGCATCTTGCGCACGTGCTCGACGCTCTCGTCGCTGGATGCACCCTCGGGCCAGTTGAGCTTGCCGCGGTGGAAAAACTTGGACGCGGGCTTACAGGCTTTTGAGACCATGTGCGACGGCAGACTGCCGATGCTGCGCTCGATCAGCGCCAGATGCTCCAGGTTCTCGTGCTGTTTTAAAACGAAAGTACATGAATTCATAACAATGGTCAGCACCAATTATGTATGGCTGCATATGAACAAAAATCCACCATGTAGGACAAAATACGTACCGTTGCGAAGAGCAGCTCGCCCAAGTAGAGCTCTGCAATAATACAGCCAGCAGACCAAATATCCGATGGGTAGCTCCAGCCGAGGCCGAGAATCACTTCGGGCGAGCGGTACTGGCGCGTGTTGATGATGGAGCTCTTCGACTCATCTTCGTACGTGGCGCCACCAAAGTCAATCACTGAGCAAATCACAATGTTAGAAACCAATCTGATTTCGTCCTCGACAAGGTATAGAAAGAAACGTACGTTTCACTGCGTTGCACGCTGGTGGCCGCAGCGATAGCCGCCCAGACTCTCCTTCCGAGTACCCGCGGTCGCGCTGCTTCCGTTGCCGTTCATTTGACCACTGCGACGAGTTCCCATTGGGTGAGCCGTACGAGGACGTGGACGATGGGGACGATGACGGCAGTCGCTCCTCTTCGTCGTCCACGAGCAATATGTTCTCAGGCTTGAGGTCCGTGTGAATCAGCTTGATGCTGTGGATGAACTCGAGTGCCGTGAGCAGCTGCCACGCGTATGCGCGGATGCAGTGCAGTGGGAACGGCTTGTAGTCGTGGTTCTTCAGGTAATCGTAGAGCGAGCAGCCCAGGCGCTCAAATACGATGCAAACGTGGCCCTTGTACTCAAACCTGGTCGGTACCAGAAGGACATTGTCAGCAGAGCTCGTGATTGCAAACAAACTGGTGGATAACGTACCATTTGTACATGCGCACACAGAGCGACTCGTTCTTCTCGTCCTTGTCGTTCACATCCTGAAGAATCGCAGCTTCGATCTGCGTAAATCGCAAAACAAATATTGAGTATTTTTGTTGCCAAGTGATACCATGCAGAGCATAACAATAAACGCACCTTGGCCGACTCTGTGTATTTCTCCACCTGTCGGATGACTTTGATCGCCACGATGATGTTGCGCTGCTTGTCCAGGCACTCGAGCACGCGGCCGAATGTACCAAGGCCAGCTTCGCGGATGATTTTGTCTGTATTTAACAACAACAAAAATAAACCACAGCCGAGTCAATACCCATCATACTATAATTCCAGGCTCCGCATATCAAAGAACCACGTACATCGTGAGGCAATGTAGTCCCCCGGCTTGCCTTCATAGCTCCCGATCGTATCGTCGTGGGCCGAGCTGTCGTCACTGCCGTCCTTCTCGACACGCTGTTCCTTCTCCTCGGAGCGCTTGCGTTCGCGACGCGAGTGCGGCTTCTTCGTGCGGTCCGAGCGGGACGTGCGCACGCTGTAGCTGCGGTTCTCGTACCTCTCTCCGCCGCCTCGCGAGTCATAACCCCGGTCTCCACGGCCACGGTAGCTGCTCTCGTACTCGCGTACACTCTTTCTCGGCCTATAACAATACCAATGATGGAATAAGATGAGTCGTCACGCATAAAAAAATGCCGAGCATGGCTACTCTGCTGTCCTCAAAAACTGACCTGGATCTGCTACTCGATCGGCGTCTGGAACGCGAGCGCGATGACCGCTGGCGCGTCGAGCGGGAGCCTAGAATAATTAATTTATATCAATACACGACCAATATTGAATCGTTTACGGTTAGTTTCACTCCTATATATCGATCGTCACACATCGCAACAGCAGCGTACCTCCACGCCGACGGCCACTCGAGTGCGACCGTGAGCGAGACCGCGTCCTGGAGCGCCCCACGCGCGGACTGCGGTCGCTCCCCTTGTTGCGGCGGCGCGTTGGCCCCGAGGACAGCGGCGCACGGTGGCGCCGCAGACGCGACGCGACGGGGCTCTGGCTGCGCGAGCGGCGCTTCTTATTGCGCTGGCGCGACCGCGGCGACGGCCCGTCGAAGTGCTCGTCCATGCGGCGCCGCGGTTCGTGGTCGTCGCGGCCCCGGCGGCGGCGATCCATCCACCCTCCAGTCACTCAAGACAGGGGGCGAGCGTCGCCTTCTTCTTCTTCTTTCGCGCTGTCTTCGCGATTGGGGTCGCACTTGTATATTTGTATATTGTATGTGCATATTTGTGCAATTTATGAATAGCTCTCAGTATATTGTACTCATTAAAAAAAAACGACCATGGCGGACGAAGGTGTCGAGGCGCTGATCCCCGCCGACGTCGGCGGCCGCGTGCTGAGCATCCAGTCGCACGTGGTGCAGGGCTATGTGGGGAACAAGAGCGCCGTGTTCCCGCTACAGCTGCTGGGCATGGACGTGGACATCATCAATAGCGTGCACTTCTCCAACCACACGGGCTACAAGCACTTCACGGGTACGCGGCTCACGGGTGACGACGTCCACGAACTGCTGGACGGCATGGAGCACAACAACCTGCTTCAGGACGCGCACACACACCTGCTCACGGGATACGTGGGCTCTATCACGCTGCTCGAGGCGATCGTGCGCGTGTACCAGCGCCTTCGCGCGGCGCAGAGCCACCCAGAGCAGTTCATGTACGTGTGCGACCCGGTGCTCGGCGACCTCGGAAAGCTCTACGTGCCGATGGAACTAGGTGCGTGAATGTGCTGTGCTTTGTGGCTCGACTCTGGTTGTAATCCTTTTTATGTTGCTGCATTGCAGTGGACGTGTACCGAACGCAGGTTCTGCCAATTGCGGACGTGCTCACGCCCAACCAATTCGAGTGCGAGCTGCTCGCCGAGATGAAGCTAGAGTCCGTCGCAGATGCGCTCGCTGCGTGCAAGAAGCTGCATGCGCAAGGGCCGCGCGTCGTCGTGGTCTCGAGCTTCGAAGAGGCGGGCGCAGAGGAAGAGGCGACAAAGTCTGGCAAGCCGCGGCAGCTACTGGTGATCGGCAGCCGAGTCATCAAGCGCGACGACAGCGTGCAGACGTACGAGCAGTACGAGGTCCGCTTCCCGTGGATCGACAGCTACTACACGGGCACGGGCGATCTATTCGCCGCGCTCCTGCTCGCGTGGCTCCACCGCTTCCCGAACGACTTCAAGCGCGTGCTTGAGAGCGTGATCTCGACCATTCAGGACGTGTTGCGCATCACATTGAAGCTTGGAGGCAAGAACTGCGACCTCAAGCTCATCCAGAGCCGCAACGTGATTGCCAACCCGGTCATCAGGATCCACGCGAAGGCGCTCAACCAGTAGCTGCTGCCAGTATTCATCAAATCATATCTGCACAGCAATTCATAAAACACAGATTCCGTAATAGATAGAACCGTTCGGGCGATTCATTTTCTTGCTGCTACTCTCCCAGACAAGCGAGTTGGAACCTTGCAACCTCAACTCAGAACGCAGGCTGTTGTTAGTGCTGGGCTGTGACGCGCGATATGATCACGCTGTGTGCGCGGTCGAGCGCGAGCGTCCAGCTATTGAGCGCGTCAAATAGCTTGTTCGAGTCGCGATTCCTGCACACATCACAAAGTTAACATCAGCTTCCCGCTAGTTTCGACAACAATTTACAAATTGAAAGACGCACTTTTGCAGCGTCTGCAGTGCGAGCAGGCCCTGCTTCTGGTCGATGCGCGCATCGAGTTCGTCATTCTGAATCAGCCCCACAGCGATGTCCTCAACCTCGCGACTCGAGATGTTCATGGCCTTTGCGAGACTCGCGATCTGAATGATCTGGTACGGGCGCACGATCTTCTTCATGACCTGGCACCGGATGTTGCGCAGCAGTGGGTTCAGGTACTTGTTCATGATTGGGTCGCTCAGCAGTTTGTACTTCGGATTCTTGAGCACTTTCTCAAACTGCACAATGTCGTTCGCCTCGTATGCGCTGCGCAGCAGCAGCATCGCGCCAATCTCTTCGACGTCCTGGTACACTTTCGCCTCGCGCGAGTCGAACGGGTTGATGTCCGAGCTCGCGAGCATGTTTGAGAGCACGACGTACTTGAGCGACTGCGTTGCGCGCACGTTGCCAGCCTCCTGGTAGTTGCGGAAGCTTTCAAAGAACTCGTTGTACGCGAGCATCCACTGCTTCTCTTCGAGGTACATCTTGCCGCCTTCTTCCCGCACGACGCTGGTATATAGCAACAGTTTATTAGCAGCAGGTCTTAGGTGTATAGTTAACACGAGATAAACATATATACAGAACGTACCCCATGACGCGAGGATCGGCGACCGCAGCGTCCAGACCGAGCGTCTTTGGGTAGATCTCGCGGAGCTTCTTGCTGTTCTTCGTCGCACCACAGAGCTGCGAGTATACAGCGATGGACACATTGTGAGTGTATAGCAAACGTATAGCAAGCAACCAGAGTATACAACAGCAGTCGTCACCTGGATGTCGAGCGAGTAGACGTCCAGCAGCGCCGTGGCCTTGCTCTGGTCGTTGCCGCCCTCGGGCGTCTGGCAGTACACGTAGAGCTTGTCCAGCAGCTTGCGCAGTTGCGCAAACTCGCCAATGTCGAGATACAGTTTGCCCAGTTTGACGTTCATGTTGAACCACAGGCGCTCGTTGTTGGCGTCTTTGAGGCGCTCGAGCGTGATCTCGTACATCTGCAATTCAATTCACATGTATAGAGTTAGCAAATACAACCCCCATCATAGTCACTAGCAATCTATACACACAGCACCTTGGACGAGTACGTGGCGCCTTCCTGCTTGCCCGCGCCCGTATGCGATGACACGACGTCGAGGATCGACGAGATCGAGTCCGTGCTCTCATTGCGCGTGACGAACGGCAGGAACGCGAGCATCTGACGGTAGTGGCCGAGCATCTCGTCCCACTTGCCGCAGTTCACGCAGAGCTTGACGATGTGCTCATATGCTTGGAAGCTCCACTTCATGGCCTCGGGGTTCTGCTCGAGCAGCGGCTTCTCAAGCGCCACGACCTTCTCGAAGAACGCGAGCGCCTGCGCCACGTCGCCGCGTTGGCGGAGATCTTCGGCCTCATAGAACGCGTTCTCGAGCTCGATGAGCGTCTCGCGCGCCGCGTTCTTGCCGCTGCCGCCATCACCGGCCTCGGTGTCCGAGCCCTCAAGCTGCTCGTCGCTGTCGTTCGCCTCGTCACTGTCGTACTCGTACTCGTACTCCTCGGAGTCCGACATGCTCGCTCGCTTGTTGCTTCCAGGTGATGAAGATTTGTGTTATCAACCCGCTTCAAAATCAATGTCAACCTCACTGCCCACCACGAGTAATGTGGACCACACTAATACTCTTGTCTATAAATGCGTGCAGAGGAGGCACTTCGAAAACAAAAGAGCGACTCTGAAAAAGGAATAAACAGTCAGTACCTCCCGCTTTCACCCCAACACGCACAAGATCACAAGCTTCAAAGTGCCAATTCGCAAGAGACGGAGGTAACTCGAGCATAAGCTTATGCAAATCGGCATATATAAATGCTTGACTTGGCGTCACTTCCAGAGCCCAAATCTAAAAGTCGGCGCGCCGTTGGTTTATGTATCACTACTTCTCTTCAAGCACGTTGATCGATTATGAGTTGCTGAGACCTTGCAGTAGCCGAACCTGCGAAGAAGCTTAGCTGGCGCGAGCTTCATTCCCACTCGCTCGAACTGCGAGAGAACTCGTCTTGTCTTGGGCATGACCACTTCGAGGGCTGACAATACGCGATGGAGAAGCACAGCTACAGCGCTATTAAGCTGCGCCGTCTTCCTCGTATCAAGCAGCTGTAACGAGTCGAAGTGGCTAGGCTGCAGTCGAGTGACAGCTCCCATCGCACAGGAACCGTCGAATACGACGGCGAGGGTGTGGGAACACGGCACGCCGTAAACGCTGGCGAGGTAGGGTCTGCATTGGGTGGCGAGACCCCCTCTCAGCCTTCTGGTACTCTGCATGCACGCTTTTGAGTGCTTGGTGGGACACCAAAATGTGGAAGACATTGAAGTACTCCTTCGTTCATATCTCCATCAGCACTGTCTGACTTTGGCGCTCTCTCTCCACAATACACATGTCGTACTGGATGCGTGTGTGGGTTTGAAGTGCTCGGTAGAATTTGAGTAGATTCAGCTTCGTGTTTGAGATCCAGGCTTTCAACGTTGTGTGTCATTTTTTAACCCTTGATGTCATCAGAACGCCGAAGTGCTGAGCATATTGCAGAAATATTGCACATAATCTTGTCTTTCATGGTGTCATCCATTGGTAATCAATGTAGTCGCTAACTTCTTGGCGCACTTGCATCTATAATTCGCACCCAATCTCTGAAGAACTCCTCTCGATATAATGTAGAGATGACGAGCTTGGACAACAGGCGCGGAAATTTGTCCTAGCTCACGCGGCGAACTTGATCATCACGCTGCTCGCTTGCGACTGGGAAAATCGCTTGCAGTGCGCCAGTACATTCTTCGCAAAGTGCCACGCGCAAAGAATGTGGCGAGCCCCAGGAAACGCCGACACGATCGCGTTCGCCAGCGCTAACTCTGCGTCAATGGCGATGACGCTTGGGATCGCTTGTTCACAGATCGCATCACGAAAAGTCTGCAGAGCCCATAGATAGTCTTGTGTTTGCTCGCTTCACAAAAAGTAAACCGCAACGGTAAAGCTCGTGCTCGTGCGTCCAACGACGTGGAGAAGCGGCAAGTTGTACTTATTTGTTCTGTAGGTGGAGTCTATATGCATAAGACCCGGGAACTCGAGAGTGATGGACTGGGTGTCCTCTAGGACGATCAGAAGCTGCGTGCAGCGTCGGTTGCCATCCAGTTTAACGGGAAGGCTCGCAAACTCTCTGAGAGAGATCGTCGTGTACTCTTCTGGCAAGCTACTTTGCACAAGAAGTCGGCGTCGCAGATTGTTCAGCAGCTCTCGACGGCTGTCTCTGCTCGCACCGTTCGCCGTGAGCTCCAGCGCAGCGACAATGTCAAGTATGTGAAGCGCAACGTGAAGCCCAAGCTGAAGCCACACCATATCGCTGCTCACTTGACGTGGGCGCGTGCTCGGATCAAGAAGAGGACCGTCTGGAAGAAAGTTATATTTTCTGACGAGAAGAAATTTAACCTGGACGGTCCTGATGGACTCCAATACTACTGGCAGGACCTCCGGAAGGAGAAGGAGTCCTACTTCAGCCGTCACAGCGGCGGGGGTTCGGTCATGGTGTGGGGC
>JAASFV010000704.1:0-16528 GCA_023334015.1 Globisporangium paddicum
ACCACCACCACTCCGGGATGCCGTGCTGCGCGACGAGTTGGCGGTGACGATGGAACGTCATCGAGAGCAGGTCGAGGGGTTGGCGCGGCAGGCTCGCCGGCAGTGCCTGGGCGAGCAACGTCGCCGCAGGTGTGGACCAGATAAAACTCCATCTATGGATATTGGTCGATCTAACTTTGAATCCTAATATACCTCACTTCCAAACAAACAAACAAACAAACAGATAAAACTCCATCGCGAGCGTCTGCGTGCCCTCTACACAGCTCATGTCACAACTATGGTGCAGCACAAAGTACTCCGAGTGGTAGAGATAACATGCATACACGTCTTCGAACACGACCCAGGCACTCATAGTCTTGCTGCCGAATGTGTGGTCCTTCCACTCTGGGAAGAGCGGCTACAGCGAGTAATTCATCTTGATCTACTCGCTCGAACTTAGCATGTTGACGCCGAACGATTGTATGTGTATCTCGTCCGCGTTGACCGCGCGACGCGTTCTGCTCCACGTAGTTCGTGTCAGAAATCAGCGTGGAGCTAGACACATGCACGCGGCCGATCAAGCTCTGCAGTACTACGTTCGTACTGCCCTGGTAGCTCTCGAGGCCACCGTTCAGCACGCCGAAGCGGAAGAACTTCTTCGCCCGCCTGCACGTTCTCGATCTTCATGCCGCACGTCGTCGGATTCTTCTTCATGAGCATGTGCAGGCAGGTGTAGCTGAGCCACTCGCAGGCCTCGTCTAGATCTGCATCAGGTCCAGCATGGTCAGATCCTGCAGCCGTAATGGACATCGCAGGTCGTCAACGTCCAGTTGAACTGCTGGTAGTATGGGATGAAGAGCGGCCTACGTAGATAACGATGTCCTGCAGCATGGTCATTCTCGCGCAGTAGAGCTGCGAGCGTCCGAGACAGGCTTAGAGTGAGAAGAATTAGATCAGCGACGTGGTCCAGCAGTTGAGTACTAGGAAGCCCATGAGCACGTTATTCATCGAGAGCAACAGCTCGAACGTGCTCACGCAGTGCACTTAGTCTGCAGGAACTTCTGGACGATCTCGCACCGGGAAGACGAGTCCGTAGTTCCCGCTGCAGATGTCTGGGCCTTGAGGCATGCATGTCCCGCGTCGAACGCTGTCCGAGCGAAAAGCAGCATACTTGCAAATGTTTGGCCGTGGGATCCGAGCTTGCTCTATCAATGACCTGGGTGAGCGCAGCGGCAGGTCGGGCGATTATGCTTTCGAGGTTGTAAAATGAAAATCTCCAGTCGCAATACATGCATGTGGGAAACCTGTAGTTAGCTCAGATGGGGTGGCGCGTAGGTGAGCAAAGCACTCGGAGTATAAATGGACAGTACTGCACGGACTGCAGGATGTTGATCGCGAGCATGGTGCGGTGGATCGCGGAGAAGCCTAAGTACACAGCCGCGATTACCGGGTAGTAGCGTTGTCAACCGAAAGCGAGTTGCTCGTGATCGTGTCCATGAAGTTGGCCGTGAGCAAGTATCGGTAGAGCATGCCGATAGACGCAGCAAAACACGACATGCGTGGCCATGGTCGCGGCCCATAACAAGGTCCTGAGGATTTTATCCGAGGTTTCTTCTGTGGTGGGTGTACCGTAGTGTGTACCACTACGGTACACCTAGTACCACTTCAAATGGTACAGTGGGTTACAACTAAGGTTACGGGTTACACATGTAACCGCGCACGCCGCCGCCATTTTCGACAGAATCAAAGCGGGGAAAGCCGAGCACGAGCCAGCAGCCAGCGAGCGACGGCGCGCGAGAGAGTGACGGACCATGCGCGAGCAGCGCACCAGCGGCAGTGGCGGAGGTGGTCGCGAGGAATCTCGCCCAGATGCCTCCCCCACTGGTAGCAGCAGCAGCAGCTCCACCCTCGGACGCAGCGCCGGAGACGGCACCCCAAACAGCACCAGCAGTGGCGCCGTGCAGTTCATCCCGATCCGGTCGCGCGTCGGCAAGCGCTACCAGGCCGCGATCCCAGAGATGCTGGACGCCGACGCGCGCGTGAAGAAGCAGAAGACGCCGCTGGCGCACGTCGCCAAGCCGCAGTTCGTCCCCGAGCGCGCCAAAGGTATGTAAAGAGCGACTGGCTAGCCTCTGACTGGTCACATTATGCGCATTTGCTGGTTGCGTGTGCGCCTCTTTTTTTTGAAGAGCTGTAGCTAATAACTTAGTACTGATAGTCTACCTGGCGATAGAATACTGACTGTCTATTGTCTCTGACCATGTGTGTGAGTTAGAACTCGGGGCAGAACTGGACAAGTACCTGAAACTAGCGCGCACGCTGCGTGATGGAGCCACGTTCGATACAGAAGAGCAGATCCACACAATGGCACTGCAGCATCTGCATCGCTTTAACTATAACCCCACAGACGCTGCCTGCTCGTTGTACGCGCGCCACAGCATCGAGGTTCCCAAGACCAGTGCCAGTGTGTATGCCGAGTCCAGTGGGCCGGGCAGAGCGGCCACCAGCGCCGAGGAAGTGGCCAAATGGCTCACGGCGTTCTACCAGTTCATGCGGCTACCAAGGATCCACCCTGAGGACTTTAATGAAATGAAGACGCTGCACGTAAAAGCCCAGACGACCGTGGACATCCTCGCGCAGACGGAGTGGGAAGTGCTTGGTCGTTTGGTCGCCCGAATTGGCAAGTGGGAAGCGCGTAGCAACGCGCTCGCAATGCAGAAGGTCGAGCGAGGGCAAATTCTCGTGCACCTGCATGAGGCAGACGACATGAACTTTGTCGCGACGCAGCGAGTAGCCTTATCGAGTCGGATTCGAGACTTTGACGTGGCGTTTTCTAAGCTCAAGGACGCAGTGGACCGGGGGGCACGTCGCAACCAGCCCAAAGTGGATCTTGAAGAGGTACGCTTGCTGTATTGTTGTGTTGTTGTGTTATTACCGCAATACTAATATTGTATTCTTGCTGATGTGATTGGAAATGGTATTCTATAGCTGGAAACACTGTATCTGGCCGTGACGCGGCCGAATATTGCGTTCCCTGAAGATGAGCAGTACAGTGCGATTGTGGACGAGGCGAAAGAACTGAAGGCAACGATCACGGGCATGCTCAAGGAGGAAAAAGTGAGTTTGCCGGCGATGCGCGAAGTGATTGCGAAGATCGAGCTCGTGCCCGTGAACTTTGAAAAAGAAGTCGACTTGTTCCAGAAGAAGATGCTCTCTGCGCAGAACTGGCTAGCGAAAGCGCGCAAATGCATTCCTAAGCGGCGCGTCTCACGCCGAGGAGGCGGGCCCGAGCCCAAGAAGATGGACCTCGATGCGATTCGTGCCCTCGTGGATGACGCACCTTGTGACGACAGCGCCGAGATGTTTGAGATGCAGGACCTGCTCGAGTGCGCAGATGAATGGGCGGAGAAGGTGAAGCAGGCGATAGAGGGCGGCGCAGAGATCCAGTTGGACGAGCTCAAGGAACTTTTCGAAGAGGGGAACGACATGCCCGTGGAGATGGAAGAACAAAAGTATCTCGAAGCTGAGATCGCCGCGAGAGAGTGGTGTGTCAAGGCTGCGTCGATGCTCGCAGCACGCAAGGCCCTCAAGGACCTGGAACGCGCCGTTGACGACGCCAAGTCGATCCGCACTCGTCTTCATCCAAAGAGGCAGTCGCGATGGAAGCCACAGGTGGAGCGCGACATAAATGCGGCGATCGAGACGGCGCGTCGATGGGTGAATGAAATTCGCGACGTGGTGGGACAGAGCGCGTTTGACAAGCTTTTTTCAGGCTCCTCGTCGTCGTCAAGTGGTGATCATGCGAGCCACTCTTCCTCGAGATCCGACTCCTCAATGCACGGCAACTTGAAATCGAAGAAACCTCTCGAGACCATTGCCAGATTACTGGAAAAGTCGGATCGACTCGTGATGAACGTCGCATCGTACATTGATGCGGTGAAAGAGCTGCAGGCAAATGGCTACCAGTTACAAGATGAAGTGCGAGCTCTGCTAGTAGCTGTCGGCTGTCGTCCTCCCGCAGACACCGACAAGCCATCCTTAAATGCAGTTGTTGGGGATGGAGATGAGTCAATGCCTATGGCTTCTTCTGAGCAAGACGAGAAACACGAAGAGCCACTTGCCGCCGACTCGACAACAGAAATCGCCGAGCTTGGCGATTTCCTCCAGGCCTCAGCAGTGCTTGATCGAGTGTATTCGCTTCCATTCCACTTTGAAGAAGGCCTAGAGCTCGAGAAAGTCATCTTGGCTGAGCGAGACTGGTCGCAGCGCGTGAAGGACGCGCTCCCTCCTCGGCAATCGCGAAAGAAGCGCCAATCGAAGAACCAAATCACACTGGCGCAACTCGAACAGCTGCTCGTGGAGTCCAAAACGCTGCACTTTCGATTCCCAGAGGAGATGAAGACGCTTGAGAGAGAGCTCGAAGAGCTCAGTATGTGGCAAAGTAAAGCCCGCGATGCCATCGAGACGCCGGTCACAGAGCGAATGGCACAGCTGCTGCCAAAACTCAAGGACTACGATTTGCGAATCTACGAGAAGCTCCAAGCTGCGAAAGCCAAGCTCACGGAATCACGTCAAGAAGTCAGTGTGGAGTTTTGTGCTGCTACTACTGCTTCTGCTGCTGTAGTCATTGATGGCAACAGCGAACAAACTCTTAAGCCCGAAGGCGACCAGGTGCCGGATGGTGTTGCTGATGTGACCATGACTGACGAGTCTTTGAAACAGGAAGCCTTGACCACTTTTGAGGAAGATGACAAGTTCGAGACCGCAGCTTCGACGGACGTAACCTCTGCCGACACTTTGCTCGATGTGAAGACCACACACGTGCTCCTGAAGATTGACGCAGAGGCGATCATGTCCCACCTGCGAATCGAGAGTGGCTGCATGCAGAAGCAGAAGAAAAGTGACGAGAATGAAGACACAGTTGCTGACAAGAAAGCCTTGTCTTCGTCACCAGCAGCTGACGAAAAGGAGACGGTGTCGCTCTTGGATCCAGTGCTTGCGATGGCTGAAAAGGGATTGGAAGAGATCAGCGAGCTGGAATTTCGAGATGAAAGGGTCAACGCTCTCGAAACGATTGAACTCACTGGCGACGCGGAGATCAGTGCGTTCACGGACGAGGCAGTGAAGATTCTCGAGTCGTGGCGCGATCAGATTTCTCAAGTGATGGAGGAAGGCGAGCTGCTCAGCGCTGTTGCACCGGAGCTTCAGTTGCTCAGCATAGTCGTGGATCTGCTGATGTGGCTTCAGAACTCGCGCTCGCTGTTCTACGACGAGATGCTCCCACTGCGTGAGCTCGTGACAAGTGGCACAGTTATCGCGAATGACCTGAAAAATATGAGATCAGTCACGGCCATGAGCACAACAACCTTGGCCACGTTGGAGCTGATGCTGTGGCCGCTGCCGCACTTGGAAGCTCAAGATCAGATCGTGCGGAGCTGGACGGAGCGTGTGAGCAGCTGCATTTCCAAGAAGCGCACCAAGGTCACGACACTGCAGTCGCTGATGGACGAAGGCGGCGCATTGCTGATGGAGGCAGACGCCTTTAAGATCATTCTCGACGAGGTGAAAAAAGTCAAATCGTGGCTTTCAAAGCTGAAGAAGCGACTCAAGGCTCTGATCACAAAACGTGTCGGGCGTCTCAGTATTGGAACTGCACGATCGTTTGTCGAAGAGGGAGAAGACATGGTGATTGAGATTCCAGTCTTTGATCTCTTAAAGGAGAACGTTGAGATGGCGAGCGACTGGGAGACTCGCGTCCTCGAGTCCGGTATTGAGACGGGGACAGCGCGTATCGCGAACCTCGTGAGTTTGCTGAACGAGTACGACTGCGCAGGGCTGATTATCGACATGGACATGCACCGCGAAGTTCTCAAGTCAGCTACTGAGCGTTACTGCATCTGCCGCCAGCCGTTCGACGGCTTGATGATCGGGTGCGACTATTGCGACGACTGGTTCCATGACAACTGTATCGGCATGTCCAAGGAAAAAGCAGAGAAAGTGGAGAACTACACGTGTCCTTCCTGCACAATCCTCCAGGATCTATCGACTGCGATGCAGCAAGTGATTCGTGACCAGCCAACCTTGTGGAGTCAGTCGGAGTACGTCAAGAGCTACGAGAAGCAGCATGGTGTGCTTACGCGGAAGCTCAAGCGCGAGGAGAAGGCAGTAGAGAAGAGTGAGATGCTGCTGATGAGCTGCACCAACCAGATGAACCAGTTGAAAGTCGGCATTGAAGAGATCGAGAAGGCCAAGAGCAAACTGACGATGCCAACCCAGCAGGTGAACGTTGAGACTGCAATGCCAACTGCTATTGCGGTTGCTCAAGGAAGTGTACCAACTCCAACGTCAGTGACAGTGGCTGTTGCTGCACCTGACGAGACTCCTAACCAGTCTCTACAGACCAGTGAACAACCTGTTGCGGCAGTGAGCAGTTCTGTTACGCCGCAGGAAAATGGTGGCGGCCGTGCAGTTGCTGTTATAACATCTGCACCAGTAGAAGCCAAACTGGAAACCGTGACGCCATCACCTCCGACTGCTCCTGTTGCAGTCACCCCTGCAGCTCCAGTCCCAGCGTCTGCTGCTCTTCCTCCAGCGGTACCATCGCCTGCTGCTGGAACACAAAGTGGCACTCCAGTGAACATAGTCGGAACGTTTGCGAGCCTACAGTCGGTCGGGTTTCCGCACCTGTATCCGAGCATCCTACTTCCCCCTGGACGCTATGGCAGTGTCTTGCACCCTCCTATCTCGGTTCTACCTCTCTCGTCGAACGATTCATCCAAGCAGCTTGTGAATGGCAGCACGCTCACAAAGCCAATTGCTGCAAGAGGCGCCGATTCCAAACAGAGTACACCGACAAAGAACATCACTCCGAGTATAAACCGTCTTGCAGCTCTCATGGCTGCCGGGGACTTTGAGCACCAGCTCCCGAAACTGAGAGCCGAGCATGCCGAGCTGATGATCCAGGTGCACGACGCGCAAGAGTCGCTACGTCTGAGTAAAGACCGCCTCGAACTGGCACAAGTCGGGCTGAGGGATCTGAGAAATGCTCACATTGCCCGTGAACTTGGCCTGCCCAAGGCATTGATGTGGGTCCGCAAAGCTGTGGTCGCTCTCAACACAACCGCACTGCTTGCACGGTTAAAGCTGCTGGATGGCGAGCTCGTGCCAGCCGACTACGCGTCTATCATCGCGGAGTTAGCACAGTCGGAGCAGCCTTGGACAGCGCATATTGACACCATCTTCCCCGAAGTGCGGACCTATGTGCGTCTGCTGCGCCTCGTGGGCTGGAGCCTAGGAGTCGTCGCGCTTTTGCAGGAGCGCCCGTCGCGTGAGTCGCTGTCCAGCGCCATCGTATATGCCGTTGAGCACAACCTGTGGGAGTCAAAGACCGTGGGGCCGCTGAAGGGAGTGCTCGGCCGCATGGACGCGTGGATCTCGAAAGTGCACAAGAGCATGCTCAAGCCTGCGACCAAGGCGCAGAAGCTGCCGCGTCTCAAGCTCTTTATGAATGAGTACTCAAAACTCCCGCTCACGTGCGTCGTGGCCAAGTCGCTCGAAGAGTTTGTCAGAATCTTGG
Organism: Globisporangium paddicum; assembly: GCA_023334015.1. NCBI lineage: Eukaryota > Oomycota > Peronosporomycetes > Pythiales > Pythiaceae > Globisporangium > Globisporangium paddicum. The sequence goes on from JAASFV010000704.1 coordinate 7,556, forward strand.
ACATAGACACCCCCACGAGTGATCAAACTGCCGGGCAGCTCAGGGAAGCCCAGGACACGGCCGAGTCCGTCGCCATTGCTGCCTTCGCACAAGCCACAGCGATGCTGTCGGCGTCACACGCAGCTGCCAGCGCGCCTACTACTACTCAACCCAAGCCTCCGCGGAAGAGAAAGCCGTACACACGCAAGGAGAAACAGGTTCCGGCTGGAGGTGGCAGTGCGAAGAAGAGCAAGAAGAATCCGTCGAGCGTGGAAGTAGGCGAGAGCAACGGCATCGCTGAGCTCGCAGCCGCAGCAGCAGCAGTCGCTGACACAGGTACTACTCTGAACGAGGGGTGATTTATTAAGCGAGGACAAGTGACTAAAACGGAGAACGACACAGCGGGAGGTGACTATGTGGAGCAACATGCAACGTTACAACTGATTGTACTGGCTGGTTTGTTCTTGATGACTGACACGTGAGGCAGTTTCACTGACAGGTTGTTTTTGGCGCAGAAGACGAGAAGACGCGCTCTTGGTGATCAACCCGTCTTGATCACAGGTTGGTTAACAACACGGAAGTTCTCAGTGGATATCCAGTCCCGGTGCTGAGAATGGATTCAGAACCAGGCGACGATAGCGACGACTTTGCCGTCCTCCAGGAGGAAGAAGACGTGGCAGCAGAGGAACTGCAGTACAACATCAGTCTCGTCAACGACAATGTTGTGGACGACGCTGGAGACAATGTCGAAGCCTATGTCGAAGATGGCCAAGACGATGACGACGGAGACCAAGCGCTGGACGACTGGAAGCAGCTGGTGTTCCAGCGCCCTGACGAATCCATGACCCACTTGGAGCTCTTCGCGTCGGGCGGCTACGACCACCTGCTGGTGCTGAACCTGCAGCAGAACGCGATTCGGGACATCGCGTCGCTCATCTCGGTGGCTTCGACACTGCGTGTGCTGAATCTGAATCACAACGAGATCTCCCAGCTTCCAGATCGTGGCTTCTGGTGTGAGTTTCGGGATCTCACGCTCCTCTTCCTAGCGCACAACCGAGTCCAGCAATGGCGGGACATCGAAGGCTTGCAAGCGTGCGAGGCAACGCTGTCGTGGCTGGTGTTGCAGGGCAATCCGATCATGGAGATCGCGAATGCGCGGCCGTTTCTCGTCAACAAGCTTCCGTTTCTGCGAGCGCTCGATGACTTTGTTGTCACGGACATGGAGTTCATGAAGCAGCCAGGTACGCGATAAGTCCATTGGACCCTTCCATGATGAACAAGGGTATGATTGATGTCTGATTTGTCTGTCACCTATTAACCTAGGAACGAGCGCATTGTTCGCTGCCATGTCGCCAAGGATGAACGTGTCCCACTTCCAGATGCCACTCGAGTTTGCAGATGACAGCGCGGCGTTGGGCTACCTCAAGGCCATCGATGCCAGCATCCTGTCCATTTACGCACAGAACAGGTAGGGTATCCATAATGTTGAAATTGGCTCATCAAATGTCTGAAATTGGTTGTCAACATTGTGAAAATCTCATCACCATTATCTGCCTATTTGTTTGGCTATCACTACAGCCCGAGCATCACCGCGCAGCGTGTCGTGCGTGGGTTCATCTCTCGCAGCTGTCGCCTGCCTCGGCTCTCGCGCATCTGCGAATTGATCATCAAAGTCCAGAAGTGCGTGCGCGGCTTCCTCTTTCGACAGATGATCCAGCGCGAGTTCTTCAATCTTGTGCTCAGCCAGGGCCAGAAGGATCTGCTCACGTTGAGCTCGACGGACTCGTGGCTACTGCCCTCAGGCGCGAGACGTGGACTCAAGAAGCTTGTCGTGTATATACAGGAGTGGAAACGGCGGTTCCACCTGAAAAAGCAGGCAATCGCGATCAAGAAGATCCGCTTCTGGTGCCAAATGGCGTACCAGCGCTACGTGTACAAGTCCAAGCTGCTGCTGCGAGATGAGCAACAGGTGTTCATCTACTACACGCCGGCTTTTGAGTGCGAGCTACTCGAGATCGCTGAGAAGGCCGCCCATCGGGACCCGTTCCTTATGGCGATGAGTCTAGAGGACCGCGAACAATTCATCAGAGAGCGCTGCATGCGGTCTGGGGTTAGTGTACTCCGAACTCCCTTCCAGTCCACCTGTTCTTTGCAGATCGAGAGCCCAATCGTGCGACCCAGGAGGGCGAAGCCAAGCAACTCAGTCTCTCCAAAGCGCAACCATCGCAAGGTGGCGTCTGTGGCTTACTTGTCAGCCATTGTGCGCATATTCCCGACCAATTTCCAGCACGAGAACCACTTGCTGATTGCCGAGAAGCAGTTTCTGCAGGAGGACATGGAGCGCATCACAAGTCTCAAGCGGAAGCACCAGCTCGCAGTCAACAACAACACTGGCGATGCAAACACAGCTAAAGTCGTTCAGCCAAGGGCAGTTCTTGTACATCTGAGCCAGCTTCACACTGAACTCGAGAAGCGCCTCGTCATCTGTAACAAGAAGATCTTGAGCGCATGCATCAAGCTTCAGCAGTGGAAGACGCGTGCTCCAGTGCATTTCTCGCTCGCGCGCGTGAAGATCAAACCACGAGGCCACGTGCCACTGCGCTGGGAGCACAAGAAGATCAACCAGCTATTGATGAGTAGGAAGCGCAGCTGGACGATGCAAAGCCAGCAGCAGGACAGCGGTGGTGGAACGAGCGCCCAATACCAGAAGATGCGCGTGCTGGTACCGTGGAGCATCGACATGTACCTGCAGATCATGGCTACACTCGAGCGGACGCTCGCGGGCTGCTGCGGACCAGCGTTCGCGCTTTCGTACGAACAAGTGCGCAAAGTCAACGCTGCGATCTCAATTCAGAGCGCCTGGCGAGCCTTTCAGCACCAGTCCAAGCGAAATAGCCTCGAGGTCGCGATCAGCCGTGCGCTCGTGTGCATCCAGCGCTGGTGGCGCTGTCGTACTGGACTTAGAAGAAGGCTCGACTTTGTGCGCTCGGCACTGCTGCTGTGCGCTACGATCACGTCTGCTACGCTCTTCATGGAGGAAAATGTCTACCGTGTGATCTGTGACGCAGTGTCCTGGGCGGCTGTGCAAGCTGTCATGCGGCCCTGCAAAGAACAGAGTCTGCACTGTCGCATGGTGGATGGCAAAGTCGAGATCGCGCTTTCGCCAGGCCAGCTGCTGCTTCGCAACTACTCAAGACGAGAACGAATAGGTGGTGGCAGTATGCTCAGCTCGTTTCGCTCAGTCAGCCACCAACGCTGCGGTGCGTACTTGCCCGCATGGCTACCCGGATCGCCCGAGCATAACGAAGAGTCCATGAGCTCGCGAGATGAAGACGCGACGCCGCTTCTACTTGTCGAACGAGTGCATGCCGAGCCGACGCTGTTGGAACGGGAGCTCATGGTTGGTCTGAATGACAATGTTCATGAGAGCAATGGCAGCAGGAATCCCTTCCAAAGCTTTGCGATGTGCCAGAAAGTGGTCGAGACCTCAGCAACCGTGATGGAACTCTCGCGGAGACTCTCGTACAAGACCAAGAAACCGTGGCAGGGCGCTCAGGCGGATGCCACTGCGTCTGCTGCTGTGTTCGCGCTCGAGGCTACATCATTCGTGCGCCTGACTTTTGAAAGCGCCGACGAGGCGCGCAAGCGAGCGCTCGTGCTGCTCAGCAAGACGTTCGACCCCGTGACGCGCAACTACGCGCGGTTGTACTCGGTCGAGGCTCTCTTCGGCGCAGCACTCGGGCACCACCAGGTAATGAGAGAAAACCGATTTTCCAAGTTCACGATTACTCATCCATTATTGAGAAACGGTTGCTGACAATTTCGTCGTACACCTTGGATAGTGGGCGCTGAGTCAGATCGCGACACCGGGGGAGATCGAAGACGTGCTCACTGGCTGTGCGCAGTGGCTCAGGGCTGACTTTCCGTCTCAATGGTGGACATTAGTGGCTCGTAAGCTGGGACCAGCAGTGTTGTCAAAGGTGATGACACCTGCAGTGCTCGTACATCCGACTCGACCAGACTCTGCACCTCAGTTCAAGCGGTCAGTGGGCAAGTCATCAGCACCGAATTCAGATAATATCGGATCTCGGGCAGCGACGTCGCCTCTCTCAATTCTGATCCCACGGCCGCCACCACCACAGGAGGCATCCTGCAAGCCAGCCCCGCTGCACGTGGTTGTACCAACTGCCACTGCTTCTTGCTATCATCAGCCTGGGCCTCACCCGCCTCCAGCATCATCAATAACAGCACCATTACAAGGCGGATGCAATCGCCACCAGCTGCTCACGGACCGCATGGGAAAGCCTAAGTACGAGTCCGCTGAGGCCATGCAGCGACAGCAGCTTGAAGATCGCGAGTTCCGCGTGCGAGACCTGCGCGAGGAGCGCGAGCGCGCCATGGAGGCGCTCATCGTGGACCGCCGCATGATCCAGCGTGAGCACGCCGCCGAAGTCGCGGGCATCACGCTCGACATGGACGTCCAGCTGCAGAAGCTCCGCTACGCGCACCAAGTCGACACGCTCCACGTGCGCGAGCTCATCGAAAAGGACAAGCTTCGAGCCACGCGCAGCAAGCTCACGCGGGTCTTTGAAAAAAGCTTCGCGTCGCAGTCGGGGGCCATGATGCGACTCGCAGCGCGGGAATCCGTCTCGCGTAAGCACAAGCAGCGCGATGAAGTGCGCAGGGAGCTCATCACTTCCATTAACGCAGCCAAGAGCGAGGCACTGGGGCGAAGGCAGGACGCCAAGAGCTATTGGTTCGTGACCAACCAGAAAACCAAGGCGGGTGTGAGTCGACAGCTCGTCTCGGGTATCGAGCAGCGCGAGGAGAGCGCACACCTGCGCCTCGTACAGATCCGCAAGCGTGTGAAGGAGGACAGGGAGATCAAGTCCATGCTGCGGCTCATATAACAGTAGCCGTGTCTACTCATCATCACTTCATGTTTTAAAGGAATCATCGTCTACGTCGTATCAGAGGAAGTGCTTTGCCTTAGCTAAGCAAAACAAGCGCGTGGGGCATTCACAGTTGCTCAAACCACCCAGCCTCTAAGTCATGAGCTCGCGGACCGACGCCACCGTGTACGCGATGTCCTGTGGTGTGACGTGGAGGTTGGTGACCGCGCGCACCTTCTCGCCGTTCCAGTAGCCGCCGCCGACGAGCACACCCTTCTCGCGGTCGAGCTTCTCGACGAGCTTGGCCGCGTTGAGCTTGGCATCCGGCGTGATGTGGAAGAACACAATGTTCGTGTCCACCTCGCTCTCGTCCACAGCGATACCTGGGATCGTGGCCTATTGATAATGCAATCGTACAAGTGTGAGTGTAAACTATATAGGACGAGAAAACACCAGAGCAAGACGAGTCTCCTTACCAGTCCTTGCGCCAGCGCCTTGGCGTTCGCGTGGTCCTCCGCAAGTCTCTCAAACTGGTGCTCCAGTGCGAACAGCCCAGCGGACGCGATGACCCCGGCCTGGCGCATGCCGCCACCGAGCGACTTGCGCAGGCGCTTGGCGGTGTAGATGAACTCCTCCGTGCCTGCAAGGATCGAGCCCACGGGAGCGCCCAAGCCCTTGCTCAGACAGAGCGAAACCGAGTCCGCGCCAGCGACGAGGTCCGCGATCGGCGTCCCTGAGGCCACACTAGCGTTCGCGAGCCGTGCGCCGTCAATGTGGAGCTTAAGCTTGGCGTCCTGGCAGAGCTCTTCGACGTCGCGGATGAACGGGAGCGGCAGCACGCGCCCACCGCACGTGTTGTGCGTGTTCTCTAGCGCCACGAGCCGCGTGCGCGGGTAGTGCGGGTCATCTGCGCGAATCGCGTTCCGGATGTCCGCGAGCTCGAGCGTCCCGTCCGAATTGTTCTTGACCGTGTGCAGCCCCACGCCCATGTACGCTAGATAGAAACACATATCAGAGGACATACTCGAGTCAGCTCATGCCACGATTCACAGTAACAGAACTGAAAGCTCTCCGAGACGCACCGCTGGCGCCCGCGCCCTCGTACATGAAGATGTGTGCCTTGTCGCCGACGATGATCTCGTCGCCGCGGCGGCAGTGCGTGCCCAGCGCGATCAGGTTGCTCATCGTGCCGCTGCCATCATACATAATAACGACACATTCATGTTACTACTACCTCTATATAGAGAGACACACCAACCACCACTACGCATAGCATACTCACGAAGGCACGTAGAGTGCGGCCTGCTTGCCCAGCAGCGCGGCCGCGAACTCTTGGAGCTTGTTGACCGTCGGGTCCGTGCCGTAGACGTCGTCGCCCACGGGCGCGGCGGCGATGGCGCGGCGCATGGCGTCCGAGGGCCGCGTGACCGTGTCCGAGACCATGTTGATTGCCTGGCGCGGCGTCCCGGCGGCGGTCGACAGCGCGCGCTTCCACATATCGGTCACTTACGCAGTCGCTAAGGGGGCAAATGGCAAAGTGATCCGAATAATGCGCATCATATGTAACGATGTCCGATGTGACGGGTTGCGGCCAATACAGGCGCCGCAATCTATTTAAAATAAAGAAATAGAAGACCGCTTTGCATTTGAGATAGAACTGTAATTTACACGTATTGACATCAGACACCATTCGTGCAACATCCACACTGCCTTCTCCCATGATTTGACATCGTACAACATTTGAACAACATCCACCCGCTGTGATTGTAACATTTCGTTTACTGTAAGGTTTCGACTAAGGATGACTCCGTGCCATATGCAAATGTTCCCTTTGAAACGCTATCTTTCCTGGGCGTTTTTTTTCCGTTGTTACCTATACAGTCCGTTGATACAGTGATGAAGCCGGCCCAGACGCCTCCCTTGTCCTGCCACTCGCCAAGCCGTTCATGTGTGGAAACACGTGCTTGTCGCGCGTGAGGATACCCTATCGCTCACGCGACGATCGGCTTCTCGCGCTCGTCCAACCTCCGGGCCTCGTTCCCGCAGTGAACCGTGGACGACGGAGAACTTCTGACAGCTGCGCTACCGCAGCGCCGCAACAGGTACGCATGCGGGGACTGGTGCTTGTGTTTGCTGCGAACGTACCTCACGTTCGCGCAAACGAGCCTGCTCAGAGTGCTGGTAGAGAGAGAGAGAGAGAAAAAAAAAATAAGCAAAAGCTTCCAGCACAGTCAGGCGTGTGTTCTTGTTGGTGGATTATGAACTCAGGCCAGCAACTTGGCCCCCACGCGCCCACGGCTCGCATTTGCCAAAGCCGCCAGTCCTAACAGAGTATAAAATGTGCATATAAACTCCTATATAACTGCCCTTTTTGCTCCAGCGCTCTATAATCCTCGCCAGAGTCCTTGCTGTCGTCTTGCGGCCACGCCAGCGCCACGGCTCGCTGGAGTGGCTGCCCTGCTGGTTCTTGAATACACCTGATTGCTCAGGCTGTCGCAGGGATACTTCATTGTATCGCGTCGCGCTGTGTTCTTTTACTGTCGTTTGCCCTCGTGCTTCGAGGCCCGGTGCTCGGTGCTCTTCTTGGTACCGCCTTCTCCGCCCGCCTCCTCGATGCATGTCCACGACCTTCTACTCGCTGTCCTGCGCGTCCCTGGTGCCACGCAATTACGATGACCGGCTCCATCACTATACATTAAAGACGCACCCCCTTCGCCTCTAATCTCGTATGGAAGCTGTGCGATTTCGCAAGTGGTGTTAAAGTTTTATCATGGGAACTAAAAGAAGGCATTTACCGCTTTTTGTTGTTGGAAAATTCAATCTCAGCTTTTTGAAATTAAAAAAACAAATATTTATTTGTTGACAAATTATAGATGCACGGTGTAATATGTGTAATGAACGAAAACAATAAAACCGTTTTGGTAAGAAATGGGTCTATTCTGTCAATAAATGATTGTAGATCGATTCCACATGCTTTCGTTGTCAGTCGAGAAGTTGCGCGATGCCGAGGGGCAAGCTGCTAAGCGGCGAGGAGATTGGGCAAGTGAAGGCATACAACCGCGAAGGAAGAAACTGGGAGAAGCGAGAAGGCCGTACGCACGTGTTTGAGCAGTCAGCGTGCCCGCGAGTGACGAAGAAGGTCGGGCGGCATGCCGTTTTGAAGAAGCTTGACGTGCGCCGCGCGTTTCGTCTCGCCATACACGACGGCTTGCCTTCCAGAGCCATCGCTTGCTTACTGCCCAAGAAACCCCACTACACCACCGCCATCAAGGCTCTTCACAGCACTTGCAACGTCAAGTACGTCAAGCGCAAACTCCAGCCAACCATGAAGCCGCACCACAAGAAGAAGCGCCGCCAGTATGCAGTCCACCACTTCAGCTGCAGCGACCTGTGGTGGTCTGCCCTGTTCTCAGATGAAAAGAAATTCAATCTGGACGAGCCAGACAGCTACAGATACTACTGGCACGACTTGTGGACGGACCCTCAGATCCACTCAAGGCACGTGAGTGGGGGCGGCAGCCTCATGGTGTGGGCTGCGATCTCGTACTACAGCAAGAGCGATATCGTCTTTCTGGAGGGAAGACAGAACGCCGCAACGTACATCGAGACGTTGCAACAGTCGGCGCATCCTTTTATGGAGAACCTCCTCTAAGAGAGGCACTTGGACGAGGTCGTTTTTCAACAAGACAACGCGTCCATTCACACTGCTAGCGCCACCAAGCGCTTCCTAGAGGAGCATAGTGTCGATGTGATTGAGTGGCCCGCCAAGAGCCCAGGTTTGAATCTCATTGAGAATGTTTGAGGTGTTCTCGCTCGAGAAGTGTACCCCAACCACCAATTTCTCTCGAAGGCGGCTTTAAAGGACGCAATCGTACGAGCATGGGTCGAAATCGACGTTGGCTACCTCCGAACGCTCTTTGACTCGATGCCGACACGTTTGGCTCAAGTTATCGTCAAGAGCGGCGCTGTCAGCGGCTATTAAGTCACCCTGTCTTAAGTGCGTCTATAATTTGTCAACAAATAAATATTTGTTTTTTTAATTTCAAAAAGCTGAGATTGAATTTTCCAACAACAAAAAGCGGTAAATGCCTTCTTTTAGTTC
>JAASFV010000705.1:0-16515 GCA_023334015.1 Globisporangium paddicum
CCCGCACCGTACAGGTTCCAGTAGCCCAGCGGGTAGCGCCAGCTGAAGCCCAGGCCACCACCCAGAGGCTAAACGGCTCATCCTTGCTCAGTGCGGTTTTGGCATCGGTGCTCAAGGCGACCTACGCGTCCTTGTTGTACGTGAACACCCACGCGGTGCTCTGCGAGAAGACGAGGCTGCTGTGCAATATGAAGAAGTTGTTGTCTATGGCAAATGTGTTCTTATATACGAGTCCCGTGGGTTTGTTGAGAATGTCAGGAGTGGCGATCTTGACATCTGCACCACGACTGTTCATGGCGATAGAATCGTTGTACCGCATTATCGGAGTATCTCATGCTCTGCCCGATGGCGGTGATGGCGAGCGCACGTGCGATGGTCGAGGCGAACATGAGCGTCATGGCCACTTGTGGGAGATCGAGAAAGGGAGTGATTGGTTGCTGGAACTTGGGCTCAGTGAAGGAAAACCTCGAGTGAGATGTGAGAATCCTGGCAAGTAACTTCGGGAATGGGACGAGCAGTATCCCTTGAAACTATCGCGTAGTTGCAGAGTATTATCGTGGCAATGGCATCACATTTCACCCTTCGGTTTTGCATTCAGCAGCTACTCTATTGTTGCATGCATCTAATAGTTGGCCAAAGCAACCTTCTCAGATGCGAGCTACTCATCTCAACGCTATCAGATAATCATGTGAGCAACACATGTTCAAGCAAATGGCCTTGCCGGATAGAAATACCTCACGCTGCGTGGTGATCCAATGGTCTCAGCGAGGCGCTGGGTGTTGGCCTTCGTCCTGTTCGAGCTGTTCGCAAATACTGAAGAGCTGCGCGTGCTCGGTCTGGCAGAGGAAGACGCCCCAGCAGCAGAAGGCCACGGCGCCGTGCGCGCTGCTGTCGACGAGGTAGCGCAGGAGTGCCGCGCTCTTTAGGTACGTGTTGTGGTGTGTGTGAGTAGTGGTGTGCATTGTCAGAAGGTCAGCCACATTGTTTTTTGTTTTTGTTTTCATGCGGTTGGCGAGCTGCAGCCAGCTAGACGCCAGTAGAACAGAATACAAAGAAAAATGAGATAGGATGTACTCTTGGGCGAGGAACGCGTCGCTGGAGACGCAGACGACGACGAGCGCCGCCATGAGCACGCGCTACGCCATCAAGGCACGATGAGCGCAGCCATTTGGTGTTGTTTTCATACAAGCTTTTTTTAATACGATTTTTTTTTACAAATGCATGTTTTCTGTTAGCAATGTCCTAGTACTATGTATAATATTAGTACATCCATGTCGTAATATAGGATAGCACACATACTGTCCTCGAAACAAAACATTTGATCACTTGTCGTAATATAGGATGTGACCTCACTGTCCTAAAACAACAGGTACTACCATCACACACACACACACGCAAATCAAGCAAAATGCTGGGTCGAGCGTTCTTCACGCGCGCGTCTGCCTCGTCCCCAGCAGTAGCGGCGTCACCCGCGCGTGCATCACTACTTGTTGGTCGCAGCCATGGTCTCCGCGTGCAGGTTGGTGGTCTTTCTCCCATCCTTCCATGTGTTGTAGGAACAGCCACGGAGCTCTTCATAATCGTGCGGTGCTCCGTGTCGCTGCCCATTGCGCACTCCTCACCTGTGTATATGAACAGCTTGTGACCCAGACGCCGCGCACCATGCAGTTCTCGTCGTCCTCTAAGCCGACGATCTTTGACGGCGTCGAGGGCCTCTCCCAGTACTACGCGCGGTGTGTAGAGCGCATCGCGCGCTTTGAAAAGTACGAGCAGAGCGGCGTGTTCGCGCCGTCGAGCTTCCGTCTGAGCAACTTCTTTCTCTTCACTAAGTTGCAGCTGCCGCCGGCCACGGAGATCGACGCGGCGGACTTCCTCAACGGCGCGCAGTTCGCTTGCGATCTGGCGATGCACACCATGTACTCGCGCGAGTTCATCAACTTTGCCTGCGGGGCCATCTCGGAATCCAAGGCCGCGAGCCACCTCAAGCGCGGGCTCTCGGCCGAGTGCTACGACGCGTTCCTGTTCGCGATGAACGAGACGAGCAAGTCCGGCAACACGTTCGACCTCACGCAGCTCGACATCAACGGTGTCTACCTGGTCGGCGTGGACTGGGACCGCCTCACGCTCGCCGAGTACAAGGCCGAGCAGCTCATGGCCACGCCGTCGCAGGCCGAGCCAGACCAGGACGGTTCTGCGGCAGTGTCCACCGCCACCACTGCGGACGAACCAGAGGAAATTGAACCGACCGACCACAACATCGTGGTCCAGCGCATGCGACTGGACGTGCTCTTCGAGACCAAGGAACACCTGGATGTGCAGTCGGTGGACGGCCAGGACCAAACGTTCGCGCGTGACTCGTCGGCTGTCTGGCGCTTTGAGTCGCTCGTGACGACCCCCGACGACATCGACTGGAAGATCATCAGCGTTATCTAAGCTGGTGTTTCCAGAGCATGGGAACAAGACACAAGATAAAGAGAAAGAGAAATGACAAATGACTTACAATGGTTATCATGAAATATGCAGAGCCCCAAGCTACTTCTACTCAAGTGATCGAGTTATCAAAGGCGGCAGAGCGTGGGCGAGATCGCTGCGGCTTCTGCTCGCTCGAGAACCGGATCCAGCGCTGTGTACGTGCCCTCGCAAACTGGAAAATCGTGCTCAGCAAGAGCGTGTCCATCTCGCAGGCAGCACTGCGAGGTCTTTTAATTTCTTCGCCACCAACAGGCTCGCGCAGGAGCACCTCAACGACACTCAGGAGTGCGATTAGACGCCGCAGATCGTACTTGCGCATCGCCTCGCAGTTCGCATTCAGCGGCGCCAGCATCGCTTCAACGCGCAGCTACTCGTCACCGGAAGGCCGTAGTTCACTGAAGCGGATCTCTTCTCTTCCAGGTACGGATTCTTGTTGAGCGTCTCGACCAAGCTCGCCTCGAGCTCCGGCGTCATGAAGGACTCCATCAAGAGACAATGGAGCTCGCCGACAATGTGCAGCCGCTTGAGCGACTGGACGCTGCGTGAACTGCAATTTGGCAGCGACTTCACGAGCGCACCCACGTTCCAGACACTGCACTCGATCGTCAGCGCTTCCAGTTGCACGCAGCAGTGGCGCGAGAAGAGATGCTTGAGTTTCGCGCCTGGCAGGTCCAATGGCGTCGCCTGGAAATCGAAGACCTTGAGCTGCAGGCAGCTGAACATCACTTGCGCGAACTGTTTGCTCAGGAGTCGCATGCCACGCGGTCGCAGCGTCTGGAGCCCACCGCCGATCGCACATATGAACGGCACCATCGAAGCCGCTGGCGTGCATCCTTGCTGCTCGTAGTCTGTCAAGGATGAACCCAATTCCGTGTCCTAGCTTGACGTTGTAGCTCTCCACGACATCTTGTTCGTGGACCCAGCCGACGCCAAACCCAGGTACGAGCACGTTGTACCACCACTTTTGCAGACTCTTGAGCTGGTCGCCTGACTCGATTCCAGTTGCACCAGTCAACGTCACGAGGATCTGGCTGTCGGGACTTAGCTCGCAGCGAACGATAGCGCCAGCCTTGACTCGCGTCATTCGAATATGACCACCTTCTATCTCACCTTTAAGCACCTGCGTGGCGCTGTCGACATTTTTCGCAGTAAACCAGCCAATGGCGTCGCCAGCATCTGCCAAATTCGATACTGAGAGACATGCGATCGGGTTCTTGAGCATCACGTCGAGTACACTCTTCGCTTCCTTGGTGAACACACACGTTCTCAGCACCAGACGCCGCCGCTTGGAGTGATGGGTCTTCGGATGGAAGATCGCATACGCGAGCCAGGCGCACTCGAGCTTCCCTAGAGTCCACTTCTCCCACGTGGTCATGGATCCGAGGCGAAGCTCTTGGAGCAACTGCGAGTGCGGCAGCGCTGAGAAAATACATGCACATCAGCGCTTGTCGAGCCCGTATCCAGTTAGCATCAGCGACGTCGGGTTCTCCAGTGCTCATCCCGGGATAAGGAAGCGGTCGTTCCAGCGCGGCGACATCAATGTTGTGATGACTAGCTTGCTGAATGCCTCTGAAGCAATCTTTTCGCTGTCGCCAAAGATCTTGATGCAGTCCAGCTAGACACCAGAGAGCGTCGATAGCTCGTTCGCGAGGGTCACCAGGTTCTTCGTCTCTCCCAGCTCGAGAGTTGTGGCCCAGAACCCTTCAACCTGGAATTGCGAAAGGTCCATCGCCGCTGCGCTGCTATCGACTGGCGCGACTGGGAACTCCTCAGAGGCGAACAGCTTGAGCGCTCGTGCTTGAAACTCGAATTCGTGTTTGAAGTACATGTTACCCGGGAACTCGATCACAACCTCGACTGCAGTGGGCTCCTTTGCCATGTCCACATCCGTTATGAATGGCTCTAGTTGCTCAATCGTTCGGGTGTACTCGGTCGACGGTGCCGATCAATCGCTGTTGAACGCCAGCAGCCCCTGATAGTCGCGAATGACTTGGTCCCCGACAGACGTACTCACTCGCACTGTGAACACGACATTTGGGCGATGCGTCTTTCTAGGTGGCGGGTCAGCGCGGAAAGGCTCGTCGATGCTGTTAGGCGTCACGGCAGCGAGGACGCGCGTCCAGAAGGCAGGATTCGCTCGTGGGCTCAAGCCTCTGCAGCTTGAGATGGCTCGCCAGACGCCGATGAGCTTGCGCTCCGAGCGGATGATCTTGGCGTATTCACTGGCGTAGATGAGCTCAAACCACTTGTCGGAGGTCGCGAGGCTGCGCATTGTAGACTTCGTCTCGCGCTCGCGCTTCTCTGCCCATTGGGTCGCGATCTTGAACGCGGCATCTTCGTCTATTCTTCACGATGTCTTGGTTTTGCTTTGCTTGTGATCGCCGGTGGTTCGATTTCGATTCTGAGGCTCGGCAACGGTGCGACAGTGATGATGGACTTGGACTTGAGAGCTAAGGCAGACTATCATAACATTGGTTACAAGAAGAGTTGATGATGGCCATGCGAATAAGCACTGTGAGGGTACAAGATGAATCCTTTGCACATGTTAGCAGCACTGATACACCGCATCGCCATCGCCTCACTACACCCGTGCCTTCTTAGCTCTTGGACTTGTGGGCGGCGAGTCTGTGATGTCGATGACCTCCACTGGCTGCAGCGTGTGCCGTCTCGCGCGCGTCATGATCGTGGTCTGCGGTGGCGTCTCGGCCTCGAGCTTCGTCTTGGACGCGTACGGCAACGGCTCTGTTCGTGCCGAGTCCTTCTGCTTCTTCGATGCAGCCATTGCGCCTTCAGACTTGGCATTGTTTGTTCGCTTCGCACTCGACCTACCTGATCTATCGGCAGACAAGACGCCACCTAAGAGCTGGGAGAGGCCCTGGGCGATCTCGTCGTGAGCTGCGAGCCACGGATCCGCATCTTCGCTTGTTGTTGCTGATGCCGACGCTGGCGTACTGACTGAGGTTGAGGCCTTCGTCGCCACAGTCTTCGAGACTTTCTGCTTCTTGGCTTCAATTTCCTTCGCGATTGCCTTGGTCGCCACGATCGCTGCCTTCCGCTTTCTGGACTGTGGCGGCTCATCTGCAACTAAGGATGTCAGGTCCGACTTGGCTGCTGCTCTTAATGTCTCCATCGTCACTCTCGTCTTCTTCAGTGGTGGCCTCACTATAACTTTGCTCGCCGAGCCATTCCGAGAACTCGAGTCATCCGCCAAGTTGATCACTTGTGAGGGCAAAGACCTCGCTGTCACGCTTTGTATCACCGCATTTGCCGCAGCAGTCAGTGCATTCTTGGCCAGCTGCGCTCTCTTCTTCTCAGATCTTGGCAACGTCGTGATCTTCTTCGTTAAACGCGAATCCCGCTCGTCCCTTGGAATACTCGGCGCCTTCACCTGGATGCCCGACTGTTTGTCAAAGAGCGTTGGATGCCGTGCTCGCAACTGCTTCTCGAGCACTTGGAGTTCGGCTTCCTCTTTCTTGAGCTGAGCCTCATATTCGACGCGGGTGGCGCCTCTGAGGTCATTGGCCTCGCGCTTACGCTGCAGCGAGCGCCGGGCGAGATGATATTTGGCTACCTGCCGCTCTGCACCGAGCACAGGGGCCTCGACTCGCAATAATGGCGTCTTCTTTTTCGATGCAGCAGCAGTGGGCTGTTGACTTCGCGTGTGGAGATGGATACTGGAAACGACGGGCTCACTGGGAGACGTACTGTGCCCCAAGCACCTCTTACAACGATACTTGCCTTCTCTTCGCTGATTCTTGGAAAAACACTCGTACATCGGAAGCATCTTGTTGCAGCAGACGCACTTCAAGTTCTCCGACGCATCACTGCTGGGTGATGCCTGGAAGGTCACATACTGGCACCTTGGGCACTTCTCAGTAGGCGTCACTGGAGTCTGAGCTACGAGTACTGGTGTTGACACTGTGCTTGGCATCACAGCTGCTGGCAAACGTAAGCTCTGCGGTGCTTGGATTGACTGTCGCATTGTAGGAGATGATGGTATCCTAAGCGGAGGTTCGATTGGCGTGGGCCGTAGAGCTGCGGATGCTGTCGGAGCAACAAATGACGACGTAGTGGCGAACGGAGTCGTAGATGGCTTGAGCATCTCGCTTCTCGCGCGAAACGTCGCGTAGCACGCATTGCAGCGCCTATCGCGGCTCAGGTGCTGCTTGCTTCGGGTCGGGAACTGCGCGAACGGGTACAATCCTCCACAGCAGCGGCAGTCGCGGCCAATCTTTAGCACTGGAATCTTCAGCGACGCTCTGCAGACTCTGCACGTGGCCGTCGTTACCTGGCCGTTACTGTAGCTCGGTAGTGATCCGCCTGCGAGTGATGTGGTCGAGTGGAACGGCGGCATGTTCGTGGTGCGAGCAAGCGGCTGTGCTGTGGCTGTCACGGAAGGAGCTTTGCTCACCGGGAGGCTCTGATACTGCGTTTGGAGACCTCTCGGTGGTGCGTAGTTAACTGGTGGCGGAGGCTGGTAGCCGTACACATGCGGCATCACCGGTCCACCAACAGCAGCAGCAGCCACTGGAACTGGATACGACGCTACAGGCGGTGGTGTATACGCGATAGTGGGCGCTGGCGTGTACGACGTATACGGTGCAGCGGCGTACGAATAACTCACATGGTTGTTCGCTAAAGCAGCTGAAACTGCGTACGAGTACCGCATGGCTGGCGCGTCGCGCGAACACGTTGAGTGGTCCCAGTGGACTACAGGAACGGCAGGCACCTGTGGACTATAATCGCATGGTGGCTGTGGCGGAGCGATCACTGGTGCCGACGGTGGAAGCGGCGGCCAAGCCGCACTGGTTCTAACCTGCGCATTCGAGCCCGCACTTGTGCTGGCGCTCTGCATCTTGATCGACACCATAGGCGCTACAGAATACTGCCGTGTAGCATTCGACATGGGCGGCGTGGGGTCGCTCTTCATCACTGTGGGTGGCGCGGGGTCGCTCTTCATCGCAATTCGTACACTGGGCACTGGTGGCGCATGCTGCTGGCTCGTCGTCGCATGAGGCACCGGCTCACACTTGACCGTCGCCAATGGCACACTGGACACCACGACATGCCCACCAGCACGCTCACCGTTAGTAGTGCCAGTGGACAACATATTAGTGGCATGCAGCGGCTCGTTCAGCGAAGCGTCGCGTCGCACGTGAGGTGGCGCAACGACAGCGTGTGGCTCTTTCTTCACGACCGCGTGCGCCACGGGCGGTGCGACTGCAGCTGCAGACGAAGGCCACGCAGACGAGCAGCTCTGCGCACTGACGCCGCCCAGCGGGTCGTCGCCGCACTCGTCGTCGTCGTACTCGTCGAAGTACTCGCTCTCGGTCGTGCTGTCCGCCATCACTTTTTGGCTTTTGCCAAAATGTCCGGACAGAAAAAACAAAATAATATGTACGATCATCATACGAATTAGACTTGCTTTTTGAACAATAGCTCGCCATTGTTTTGAATGATTTGTGAACAGTTTCAAACACGCAACATGGCGTCGAACTTGGTGGAGTGGTGACTCGAAGCCCAGCCAGAGGACTGCACTCATGACGCTGAGAGTCTCGTTGCCAGAGTTGACCAGTCGTCCATGGACAGCTCGACAAGAGGGCTGGAGTTGCTGGCCGCACAGAAAACGTGCTAATCCAGTCTGGCTTGGGCTAAAAGTAGCAAATTGGCGAACTAAGTTTGCCACCAACGGATGCCATTCTCCTCATCCTGGCTCACACCCGAAGACTAACGACCGCCATGAAGAAGGTCTACGATGCGCCTCGTCGATCACGATTTTCAGACCCTCGGGAGAGCACGGGCAAGCTCCGAGGCACCAACGCGATCCTTCCATTCCCCGAGCCAAAGCAGCCGCCGCTGTTCACCATCCGACCCGCCAAACCCGAAGGCCCGGGACACCTCTCGTTCACCGATGCGTTTGGCTGGCTCGGTCTGCCAATGCTTTTCATTGTCCTCGTCTGCATCGCGTGGACGACGTGGCTCATCTTGCTCACACTCGCACCGACCTGGACTGCGAACCACCTGATGGACACGACGGAGTTCGACGACGGTAACTTTTGGCTCATCGTTGAGCCCACGACCTGGATGACAGCGCTCAGTGGCTCGGGACTGCTGCTCGTGGCGCTCGGGTACCTCTACGTGCTGCTCACGATAGTTCTCTGGCGCAACCAGACCTCAAGTCTCTCCAAGCGGTTCGCGAGGCGCCTTATATGGTGGCAGACAGTGAACCGGCAGCTCGCAAAGGTTTCTGGCAGATGGAGCCGACGAAACCTTGCTTCCTTCTGGAGCGATCTCACGGGCTTCCACGGCACGAAGCGCAAGTTCTGGGTAAGCCGTGTCGAAGTAGGCTGAAAATCTTAGATCTAATGATCTAACCAATGCTTTGATGTAGAACCTGTGGCTCAAGGTAATTGACCTAGTGCTGCAGACCATCGCACTAGCTCAGATGCTCGAGGCGGGCTTCCCGAGCACGCTGGTGTATAGCTATGCAGGACTCTTGACTGTGAACGCAATGTCATGTGCGAGCACGATCCTCCTGGGGGCCAGCCACTCGGCGTTCACCGAAGTGCTCATCGATTCCTTGTACGTGCCCTGGCTCGAACCATCCGAGCTCACCACGCTGATAAACTTCTGCTTGCATTATCAGCTTTGACCTGCTCTTCGCAGTCGTCTCGCCCATTGTCGTGCTCGCGTACTGCTACAGCAACTTTGACTTTGACCGTCACGAGCTGCAGATCAACAACGCTGTGTTCCCCGCCGGGAGCTTTGAGCGCCAGTCACGGCTCCTGACTAACCCGTCCGAGGTTTTCCTCTTCCGAACAAGCTTCGACTCGCTCCGGATCCTCTCGCCAACGGATTTCCTACTGCGCATTGGAATGAATCTGTCATTCTGTAATCGGTTCAAGCGCGTCGTCGAGGTCCAGATCGGCAGAGGGCGGCTCGCGATGACTCATCGCCAAGAGCGTCTGAGATTAAAGCTGATTCCTGGCGAGAGATTGGTGCCGCGGCTAGCAGCCCTGCCTCTCGTAGCATTTGCGATGCTCATCGTTGCCTTCACCCACAGAGCGGTCGACAGCTCGGCGTCAACTTGTGCTGCGTACCCTCAGTGTGTGATTTACGCCCAGCGGTGGACTTCCCGCAAAGAGAAATTCTGCCCATGCCTCGCTCTCATAGACACAGACAAGGAGCCAAAGACGTACGATGAGTGGATCAACCCTGTGGATGCGACGGAACTGGTGAGGCAGCTAGCAAAATCTGGAGACCTCCGCGTGCTGCAGCTCATCAACCGGAAATTAGTGGAGCTGCCAGACGAACTGAGACTGTGTCGCCACCTCAAACACATGTGCGTAGTATATATTGTATACTTCAAGAGTCTATCTCACTGTGTGCTCTCGTAGCTAACACCCTTGATGTTAATTACTTGACTAGCACGCTCATGTATACACAAACGACGACGCTTCCACCATGGACCAAGACTTTCACGGAGCTAGAATATCTGTACGTTAGGTCAATTCTCAGGCTTTCCATTACTCATCTGTATCTGTTTTCACGAACGTAACTCTATGATATGAAGGCATATCGAAGGCAAGAGCGGCTTCGCGAATCTGCTTAGCGTCCCCTACGATCTCTTTGAAGACATGCACGTGCTCACACTGCTGCACCTGGGCGTCCACCCCGAACTCGTCAAGCTCCCATCTTTCCGGGGCCTCTCCGGTCTCAAGAGAGTCGTGCTCGCATATATGTATGCGGTCACGATCATGCCGCCATTCACCGAACTGAAGAAGGTTGAGCGCATGGAACTCGTGTACTTTCCAGCGCTACCCCGGCTGCCTGATCTGGCGCCACTCACGAATCTGTTCAAGTTCACGGTCTTCCGTCCCATGCAAATCTGCTGCAATGGGTTTCTCGGCACCGCCTGTAACCTCACGCACCCTTTCTGCACGCCCAACCCAGGAGCTCACATCCCCCAGGTAACCTGCCTACAGCAGGACGACACTAACTGGGCCTCAGCAGCGACACTCGCGGTCCTGAAAGTCAACACAGCGTCCGTATGCCAGGGTGTCTCGGCTGTGATCCCCGAGACACCGATCAAGTCAAATATCGACATGTGCGACAGCACGCCCTTTCGCCAGTGTCAGCTGCCCCGAGCCCAAACGAATGACTCCGCGGCAGTGACATACAACACGGGCATCTGCTGGAATACCCGCATGCAAGTGCTCGCGTGCACGCTCGATCCGTACAAGATGTTCGTTCGCAAGCAGCAGATCAAACAGCGCGTGGGCGTGGCCTGCGACCCAGCGGTCGAAGCCTGGCTCGGGTGTCCAACGTAAAGCTAACCAACAAGCGTCAGTCATGCATCTCATTGAGCTAAGCTCTTTATTTCTGTGAACGTAGCCTGAAAGACCTCCATCCATCCAACCTACTGCGAATTTAGTAGAATACTACACACCACACCCAAGCCAGGCTTCATAGCTGGGATCGCATGGAATACCGACTTGCTGACGGATCTGCTCTCTGCGAACCAGGATCTTGTACGGATCGGGGCTGCACGCAAGCACTTGCATGCGCGAGTTGACGCACATCCCACTAATGACCACCGTCGAGCCATTGAGTGCCACTGCTGGCACCCAACACTGTCGGAAGAGCACGCCGGCGCACATGTCGATGTTGATCTTTGTCAACTCTTCGCGGACGTCAACTGCCTCGACCTGATACACCGAGTGCGCATGCACCTCGAAGGCTCTTCTCGTGGCAGCAGTCGCTCGCTCACCATCGTCGGTGAGGCATGTGCCTTTGCCGAATCGGCAGTACGCATGCGTGAGGTCGCAGACAGTGCCCAGAAACCCATTGCAGCAGACCGGTATCGCTCGAAAGACCGTAAACTTCTCAAGCTTTTTCAATGGCGCCATATCGGGGAGGCTTTGAATCCCCGGTAGGAAGAATAGATCGAGGCGTTCGAGCCGCGCGAGTGACGCGAACGATGGTATCGAAGCCACACGAACCAAGTACGCAAATATGATCTGCTTGAGGCTCGTGAGGCCAGTGAGTGACGGCAGCGTCATAATGCCAGCATGTTGTCCGATGTGCAGCAGGGTGAGGTCTTGCATGCCCTCAAATAGGTCGTCAGGGGCGTTCTCGAGATTCCTGTAGCCATCCTTGCCCTCGATATGGCTTCATATTGGCGAAACACAATAACCAGGTTAGTGACTGAAATTGCCGAATTCGAATGAGATGAGTGGTGGACGTAACGTACAAATACTGAAGCTGCGTGAGTGTCTTCATCCACGTCGGTATTGTCTTAGTCTGCGTGTACATGAGGGTACTGCATAGCCAACAGCCAGAACGTAACATATCAGGGTAGGTTGGTGGTACTCAAAACAGAAGTACATCGGTTAGAAAAGGCTTAATGCAATAGACGTACATGTGTTTAATCTTGACGCAGCGCTGCAACTCGTCTGGAAGCATCTCGGCCTTGCGATTTATCAGCTGGAGTACTCGTAGGTCCCCAGAGCTAGCCAACTGGCGGATTGTTTCGGTCTTGTCGACGGGTTCATCCACTGGTCGTAGGTCCTCGGCCCCTTGTCGACGTCGATCAGGATCTGACATGGACAGGACTGGCCACGGACAACGTGTCTATACGCAAATACGACGCACTCTGGATAGGCATCACACGTTGCTGTCGAGGCTTTGATCGTCAGATTTGTTGCGAGAATAGTGAACACGCCCATGGCTGCAAACGGTAGCGCCAACAACCGTGGCACACGCCGTTGCGCCTCGCTGATTTGAGTGGACGAGCCCTGGCGCTTGAGTCTCACAATGTCCATCTGACGAGTAATCTGGACCTTGACCACACGCTTGAACCGATTGCAGAACGACAGATTCATGCAAATGCGCAGCAGGAAATCCGTCAGCGAGAGGATTCGCAGTGAGTCAAAGCTCACGCGAAACAGAAACGTCTCGGATGGGCTCGTCGTGAGGCGCGCCTGGCGCTCAAAGAATCCGGCGGGGAGCAGCGCGTTGTTGATCTGGAGCACCTGGCGGTCAAAGTCGAAGTTGCTGTAGCAGTACACGAGGATGACAATCGGAGAGACGACTGCGAAGAGCAGGTCGAAGCTGAGAGGGCAGCAAACCTAGAATCGTTAGCAACCTGCATGTATAAGTACAGAGTGGATCAAGGTAGCTAGGCTTACACTAAGTCGATGAGCACTTCAGAGAACGCCGAGTGGTGGCTACCGCACAAGATCATGATGACGCACGACGTTGCATTAAGTGCGATGAGCACAGCGTAGCTGTACATGAGTAGGGTGGGCGAGCCGGCCTCGAGCATTTGAACCAATGCGATTGACTGGAGCGTCAAGTCGATTGCTTTGAGCCATAGATTCTTTAGATCACAGCCAAATAATGGAAGTCATCAGCCATGCGACAAACGAGTGGGCGAATGAAGCAAGATGAAGCGTACCCAGAACTTGCG
Source organism: Globisporangium paddicum (assembly GCA_023334015.1). Classification (NCBI taxonomy): domain Eukaryota; phylum Oomycota; class Peronosporomycetes; order Pythiales; family Pythiaceae; genus Globisporangium; species Globisporangium paddicum. The sequence continues at coordinate 12,944 of JAASFV010000705.1, forward strand.
ATTCGTGCTGTGGAAACCGGTGAGGTCATGCCAGATAGCGTAGGTCTTGCTTTGCGTCACGCACACTGGGAGTCGAGTGAATCGCTCTAGCGACTTTAACAATGTGGCACGACGATTCAAGTGCTTGTTCTCAATCTTCTGACCTCGCCAGAGTACCATCTTGAGCAGTACGTAGAGATAGCCAAGCACCACGAGCACGAGACCTGCGAGACCGAGCGCCTTCATCTTAGGTTTTGTGTCAGCGATAAGCCAAAAGTTGCCGTCGCGAACTCGTCCGTGTTCATGAGGTAGTTGGCGGTTTAGGTTGGTGCACACGCGAGTGAGATGAGCCAGCTAGTCCAGAGGATGCACACCAGCAAAACGAGTAGCATTGAGATACCGAGTATCCCAAAGGCTTCATGGAATGAGATCGAGTGCTCGCAGCTGGTTGGCTCAGACGGAAGTACTTTGACGCCGCGAAACCCGTATCGCCCCACTTGTCGCCATCGGCCCTTGCTCGGTGGCTGCATAACCTGCACTTTGGTGTTGGCTATGGCTGACGACGTCGCGGTGGTGCTACGAGCTGTGGATCACAGACTATCTCAGCTAGTGGGGCTAGGCACAAACATAGCATAATGTTGTCATCGGTGAGGCTCTTATGTGTGACATAAGAACGCAAAATAACCATGCTATTAAGCATCGAGCACCTGGGAGCGATCTACTTTTAGCTTGGATGTCAGCTGACAGTCTTTGAGCCAAAGTCGACCAACGAAATTGTGGTGGTATCACTATATGAAAACGAGTTAGCATTATCGATTCGGAGTAGGTACATACAAGCTCATCTCGTCTCAGGTTTTCCTTGGAGTACCATATCGAGGCGACAATGAAATAACTCACGAGGAGCGGAGATTTTGATACAGACAGCTTACCCTGGGCCCATCAATCGAGGTGGATTGATATACGAAGTGCTTATTGTGTCCAGATTGCTTGTCGGTATGCCGTTAAATTCCGTATGCTATACTAAATGGTGCTCTCGCGAATGGCTCACTAGAGTTTACGAACCACGTTGACTCGGCAATATTGTTGAACGAGATAGCCAAAGCGGACCCCAGGCGCTGGCTGGAGAGCTCGTCAAACTCGAAATGACTTTGAGAAAAATCATGAATCGCAAGGTCCCACTCACGAATATATTAATCTACTATTGTGGTTCGATTGATACCTCTGGCAGATTATACAAGTTTGATTGTCACCGAACACGTTCTTCACGTACATCCGAGCCAGGCTTCAATCCCCGGATCGCACTTCGAGCCCACACCTCGCTGGATCTGCAATCTCCGAATCGTGATCCTGCTCGGGTCTGTGCTGCACGTGGACACCTGCATGCGAATGTCGACGCAGATCCCAGATGCCAACACTGTCGAGCCGTTCATAGTGCTCGCCGGCATCGCGCATTTTTGAAGCTGCTGGCCAGCACACAAGTCAACACTGTCGCGTGTAGCCCAGGTTAGTTTCACTCCGTTGTCTGTCGGACACACCGATGCTATAAACTTGCCACAAACCGCCTTGATTGCTGGCGTCGCGCGCGCATCTCCATCTGTGAGGCGTTTAGCTTTAGGTTCTCCAAAATCGGGTTAGCTCTGCAAAATGGGCGCGTCAGGTCGCACACTCCAATAAATTCGTTGCAGCACCAGGGCATCAAATTTACAGCCAAAAACTGCTGAAGACTGGCCAGTGGCTTCATATCTGGAACGGCTCCAAGACTCGGCGCAAAGATCAAATCGAGTAGTTAGAGACTTCTAAGAGGCTCGAACGACGGCAGCTCGGTCACAGATGCGATTCCACGAGAAGCATCTGCTTGAGGTTCGTGAGTCCTTTGAACGACGGTAATCTCGGAAGACTGGGATGGATGGAGAAATGCAGGAACGTGAGCTCGTGCATGTCCTTAAAGATGTCCATGGGAAGGCTGATCAGGTTGGTGGCACCATTTTTGCCTTCGATGTGCCTGTTGTTCGCGAAAACGATAACATACGCGTGAGATTATGGTGAGTGAGAGGAAGGTATGACAGTGGACGATAGAAAGATTGACACGTACAGGTACTCAAGTTTCTTGGATTTGTCGACCACTCGGGCAGTGACTCAATTTGCGTGTAGGTAAGTGAGCTGTCGAAATCATGATTGTGTTTGGTTAGACTTGAGCTCTTTTTGACCCTCTTGAGGCACAAATCGGGTTTATGTGCATATGTCCCATGCTGGTGCATTGCTGTAACTCATTCGGCAGCTCTCGAAGCTGTCGATTGATCAGTTGCAGCGCCTGCAGATGGCCTGGTGCCGCGAGTTGGTGCACAGTTTCAGTGACGTCAACATGATTTACCCACTCAGCTCATGTTTTTGGCTCTTTGTCTGCGTCAATCAGGATCAGACACGGACACAGGCTACCATTTTTCCAGCTGTGGGCATACACAACGCACTGCGAGTACACCACACAGGCCACGGTTGAGGTTGCGATCGATTCGTGGGTTGAGAGGAGGATCAGAACACTGAAGAGTGCGAAGACCAGTGCAACGACTCGAGGTACTCGCGTTTGATCCAACGCCATAATGGACATTCTTTGTAGCTGCAACTGGGGCATTGCATCTCTCCCCTTCCGTGTGATCTGGACTTCGATGACCCGCTTGAGGCGGTTGCAGAACGACAAATTCATCCCGATGCGAAGCAGAAAATCCGTGGCTGACTGGATTCGGAGCGCGTTGAAGCTCGTAAGGAACAGGAAAATCTCAGACGGCTTGGCGAGCATTTGCGCCTGCCTCTCGAAGCTCCCACGGACCAGCACTTCCTTGTTGATCTCGAGAACGCCACGGCCGTAGTCAAAGTTGAAGTAGCAGTATGCCGAGATGACGATTGGGGAGACCACCGTGAAGACGAGGTCAAACTTACCACGGAAATATGAAGAGTGGTGAATGTTGACGGAATTGAACCGCCAATTCACATGTAACACCGACAATGGCGCAGACATATACACATGATAGATTATACAGTGTCGACGAGCACTTCGGTCAGCGCTGAGTGCTTGTTTCCTACCCAGATTAGAGTAGCGCAGGAAAACGAGTTGGCAGCGAGCACCGACGCGTAGCTGTATAGGATGGATCTCGGGAACCCGGACTCGATCATCTAAAAGAGTGATAGTGTCTGGAGTGCCAAGTCGATGACCTTGAACCCGACATTCTGGAGAGTGAGCGCAACAACGTTAGTACTCGAGTACCTCGTTCATTGACTCAGAAAGACAACAATATCGTCCCAGCTGGACACTGACAACACCCACAGCTTGCGCTTCGAGCCTTGATATCCCGAGAGTTCGTGCCAGAACAGCTTGGTCTGATCCAAGCAAATTCGCCACACGGACGGAAGCTGTGAATCGAACTTCTTAAATGAAGACGTCCACGACGTGAAGTGATTCGAGCCAGTCGATGTCGCATTGCGCCAGATCACCATTTTGAGCAGCACGAGAACGAAGCCAGCGACGCTGAGCACCTTGATCCAAAGCTTGACCTCAACTATGAGCCAAAAGTTGCCCTCGTCAAAGGTCTCCGTGTTCA
>JAASFV010000706.1:0-16485 GCA_023334015.1 Globisporangium paddicum
GTAGCAGATACCGGTTGAATACCAGTAATACTGCGGATACCCAAGCGCACAGGTGACGTCATCGGGTGATGTCACAATGCATTCCTGCAGAGTGAATGTGGGATTCTGGAGTAATCACCACAGCGCAATCATCTGCGGAATGATGGTTCCTGCATTTTGGGAACTTGACTGGTGACGCGGGCGGCGTATCTTTCCAGTTAAAGTGAGTGGCGCCAGCCAATCACTTCGTGAGGAATTTTCCACAGAGCTTCAAGGTCAAGTTCAGTGGGTTGAACCTCAAACGTACCCAAGGCTTTATATATCAGTTCAGTAGGTTTTCTCTGCGTGTAGGTTTTACGAATAAAGCCACTAGGAGCCCTTGAGGCGAATTAGAAGTAGCGACAGGAACCATAACAGCTTTTCAATTCAGTTGCAATTTTATCTTCAAGGCCTCAAGTCGTCCATCCTCCCTCCAAGTCGGGAGATCGATTCCTCGTCGCACAAGCATGTGTGCCGTGTTTGAGGGACTGTTGTGAACAGCGCCCTCTTACAAACTACATGTATGTAAGCCTAGGTATTGTATACAAAGCTCTAGTAATTTGCGCCTGCTTTCAGGGCCGCTGTCGGTGCCTAAATAAGCAATCTCCTTTTGCCTTATTAGCAAGCAAGTTAAAGTCCTTCCCTTCCGTCCATATTGCTCTATTACAAACAGGCAACTAGATCGTAGGAATTGCTGATCTCTTTTATCGCGAGTCCTTGTGGAAGTCGTGTAACACACGCTTCCTCACTCTGTGTATTGTGCTGAATAACTCGGGAACGCCCAGTTACACCTGCAGCGCCACACAACTGCGCACGACTCTCTCGCAAATGCTTGCACCACGAACAGGAAAACCCACCACGACAGCCTTGGGGTGCAAAAGGGTTTCTTGGTGTCGAAATACGCCAGTAGATCGATAATGTTGCTCATAAACCAGCGACAGCACTTCTCCATTGAGAGCCAGCGAGTGTTAATCACCTTGGACACGTCGACTATATTTTACTGATGATACTGGCTGTCGCCAAAGATGGGCAACTGCCACTGTCAGTGAACTGTGGAACCTCTCGTCAAGAGAGGCCTTGAACATACGTTGCATGTCGAGATCGAACTGGTGCGAACCGCACCAGACTCAAATGATCTTTCTGTCTCCGACCTGTTGCTCCTGCAGGGTTGCAACACCTCGTGCTCCCCCCATCATGGTATTTGCTGCGTCGGTGGCGACGCTCACCAAAATTTCTCTTCAGGAATGGTGCAGGGCATCCAAAAATTGACGACCATGTTATGAGGAAGCTGTCATGCGTGGCAATCGTAGAGCAGTAGAGCGAGAAGGTGAAATTGTGAAGCACCTCGCGGACAGCGAAACGCCTGCAGACGTCGAGAAACGGCATTCCGTTGACGTTAGCCAAGTCGAGAGCGAGCAAGAAACCCGAGAGGCATTCGAATATGGTGCAGCCTCTGTAGCGTTACAGCGCACAAGATGCGAATATAGTTGGAAACTGTCACTTCGCTGCACTCATCGAGATATGCTATCCCGGTTTCATTCACAACGGCTTGCAAGATACGTGTTGGTTGGCGGAATGACGCGCCAGTAGCAACAACTCCAATCACGAGTGAGAACCGCTTGGGTGTCTTGACTGTCACCATGTACCCGCCGTTCTCTCCTTCACTCACTTGAACTAGCCCGAGTGCTCGATTTTACGACACTCTCTCTACGTCGTCTGGGTGGAAGAGGAGATCGCCAATGTTCACGTCCACGATTGACAACTTGACTGCAAACTCCACGAAACCTGAGCAGTCGAAGTGGGACGAGATGGTGGCGTTAAATGGCACAGTGACTTGAGCGAAAAAGTCGCCCTTATCACTGTGGAGGACGAGCGCTTGGAAAACCGCTCACTTTGCTGGGTGCTCCTTTAGCAGATGTTCGTACGAAACGTTTGGAAGTACTTGGTTCTCTCTGTTTCCTTTCGCTTTTTACCGGTGCTGACAAGCTCGCCGTAGTCTTTGCGTCCGAACACCTCACAAAAGCGACAGATGCACGCAGTCACTCTTGTCTTGAGCGCTCCGGGACGAAATCTTGAGTCTAAATCGGTACACGTGATCTGTGATGAACAGTATCATCATCTTCCGCGACTTTTTCTTCTGCAGCTTGATAATCAACTGCGTGGCCATAACGAAGACTGCGCTGTAAAGCACGGTTATGATAGCACACTAAGAACTTAGCAGTAGTTTGTTGATGGGGCGGATTGTAACTCTGTGAACGAGTATACGAAGTTAACGGCCAGCAGCGACAGAGGTAGTCTTCCGATATATTGAGTGTTTTCTTCTGGAGCTTGCAAGGGCGATAATGAACTGGTTATAGCCTCAGCACACTCACGCTTATGCCATATCTTACAGAGAAGCCGTTTGGGCCTTGGCACCGACGTCGTTTCAAGTGGTTTTTGGCATGGGGCCAAACGAATGTCTATAATGGGAAATATGGGATTTAGCTCCGGCATCCCATGTTTTATGATGCCTGTCGATCGATTATTCGAGGCGATTGTTTTCGATCGGGTATTTCGCCGATCGGTTTGATTGGTGGAAGCATCACATAACATCTAATAAACGATGAAAATATCTGACAAAATAAAAGCGCCATGACCTTTATTAAACACGTCCACCAAACCACCAGTCATGCGCCAAAACTATGGTATGGTATGAGCATCGCCAAACAGGTAGAACTCACCAATCCGAGTTCGTTCGTATAAACACCACCAAACTAGTTGAACACCAATCTGATCGCGAATGAAGGCCTCGCAAAAAAAGCCTGTTGTCTATTTTTCTCTATTTTCTCATTCCTTTGTCGGGACATTGGTTTGATCCCAATTTCTCAAGAGCTATCGACGCAGAGAAAGCCCGTGTCCGTACCTCGATCGCGCTCCTCTTTAGTTTATGTTAACGCCCTGAGTATATACGATTGTTGGTATTTCCGCTCTGTTCTTGAGTGTCAGTCCCCCTGTCAAAGTCCATGACCTTAATACAGCAAACGCCATACAACCCGAAAGGTACTTTTCTAGCATTTACGCGTCGTTTCCGCACAATGCATTTCACTTTTCCAAGGCATTTCCACTTTTTTCGATATTTACTGCGTTTTTCGTAAATTATATACAACACCAAATATAGCACGACATGAAACGACGCCAAAGAGAAAACGCAAAGCAACACGCTAACAACGAACGCCAGCAATGCAACGCAGCCCCGCATGACAGCTTTATTGCCAGTTGTTGAGCGGAGCTGAGGCCTGAGCTTCACAACTGAGAGCACTTTTCGCATGATAGTTGTGCAAATAGCGACTAGGACAAAAATGCCCAAACGAACTTAAGCCAGATATAGGAGACTTTTGGTCAGACATATCTGTCATATTTGCCTGGCATCGGACGATGAAATAGTCCAAAATAGATTTTTTTTAAATAGCAATCACGACAGAAATGCCCAACCAAATTCATCTCAAGTATATAGACATAGTCGTTCTGAATATTTGTCATATTCGGGCGGTTCCGGAGGTTCAAAATAGTTTGTCAAAAATAGCAATTACGACAGAAATACCCACACGAGTTCAAGCTAGATCTAGTAGCAGTCGTTCAGATATATCTGTCACCTTCTGCCCCCTCTTCAGGAACTGGGCGACCACAAAAGGCCATCAAATCGCAAAACAGACAGAGACACGCACAGCAGAAGCAATGGTGGCACGAACCCTCGAGAAGCTCTCCGGACAGGCGCTGCACCTCGCCTCGTACGGCAAGGTCCTCGGTACGTACCTTCGCTCATTGGGGACGCCATGCATATGCACGACGTGGGTGCATGTCGATGGCTTTTGTGTGCGTCTACGCCGCGTTTCCCCCCTCTCGCTGTCTCTTTGTGTGGCTGCTCACGCCTGTGAGAAGTGGGAGGGAAACGTGCTGTGTGGGCTCGAGAGTATCACACGACTCCAATGCTGCGTGTGTGGCGTCACGGGCGACTGGGATTGCATGCTAATGCTGTTGTATGTTATTTTATTATGTTTATTGTGTGCAGCTCCGTGGGGCGGCCCTGCCGTCGTGCTCGGCGGCTGGTTGGTCTGGCCTGCGCTCACCGACAGCTTCAAGGAGAGCACCCTCGGCTTCAAGTCGAGCGCTCCGGCCCCGGTCGCGGCCGCCACCAGCGGCAACTTCCGCTCGGGTGGCAAGTACAAGTACGTGCGAGCCGAGATCGGCGAGCGCCCGACGCTTGACGACGAATAAACATTTCGACCACGAGCCTCGCGCCAGATCCGGGAATGGAGTGCACAGACGAAAGGTTTTGAATGGAGATCAAGAAAGAGGAGATACAGATAAAGCAACAAGAAACAGAAGGTAACCAACCGGCGTGGACTTCATCTTGTGGATTATTATTATTATTTTTATGTGTAGAGCGCTCGTACGACACACATACACAGATCTACAACAGCAACGCATTAGAAAAGCGATCGATCGCGGACGGGATGGAGAGACTGACAGGAACTGACTGGCTGGGCTGGGCACACAAGAGGGCACCATCTATCGGTTTGTGCTTGTGGGTACTTGGCTCATACTTCGTGCTTGCGCAGCACGACATCCAGGAGGCAGCGCGGCTTCTTCGGGTTGAGGCGATTAGGCTTCCAGTGGCGCTTGCGCATGTTGGCGAACCAGTTGCGTACCTGCTGCTCCGTGAGCCCCGTCTTGTCGGCGATTTGTGAGCGCTCGTCCGCGGACGGGTACGGGTTGGCCTTGTGCGCAATGAACCAGCCAATCATGAACTCGTTCGATTGGCGCGTGAGTCGCGAGCGCTTCGCCAGTGCGGCCGCGCTGGCCGACGACTGCGTGGTGCGCACCATGTTGTGCGAGAGCGCGTCCGAACTCTTCGCTTCAAACATGGGCGAGATCGACGCGGAATGGCGGCGCCTGTCTGGCTGCAGCGATGAGTACCACTGCTTGTGCGCCTCGTGAGCCACGCTGGCCATGGCCACGACGGCATCGATGCAGATCGCGCAGAGGTAGTTCCACAGCCGCATATAGTACAGCGCAAGCTTCATCATCATGTGGTCCACGCGCTTCGTGTATGAGTTGGTGCTGCTCGGACTGCCGGCCGTATCCACGAAGCGGTGCCACGTAGCCGCGAGCTCGCGCAGCTCGACGCGCTGGAACGCCACGGCCTTCTTGCGCAGCAGCAGCTTGCGTTCATCCGCGCATGTGGTGGCTCGAGCCGTGTCACCGTCGCTGCGTACCAGCGCGAACAGGAGTTTGTCCGGCCGCGCGATCATCTGCTTGAGTCGATGGATCAACGGCAGAAGCTCGTGATGGGCTTCGCGCTCGATCTCCGCCTCGCTTCTCATCGCGTCGTCGTCGTCGTTGAGCTGCGCCACTGCTGATGCTGCCAGGTCGCGAGCCGCTTGACGTGTGGTGGCTGAAGAGCACGACGTGCTGGTGACCACGCTTTGGCTGATCTTGACACATTGCATGCGATACCCGGGGCGATTCGGAAGAGTCATTTTCAACTGTGTCGCTTCCATTCTCTCTTGCTCGCGCGCGCTCTTTGCTTCTTGTTTGACGGTCTGTTCTGTTCTGTTCTTGCTGCTGCGATTCAAAGCTGCGACGCTGCGTACCAACCTCTTCTAGAAAAGCCAGCAACAAGCACCATGGCCGCTGGTTTGCGGCGGCAACCTGCGAAGGGGATGCAACGATTTTATGCTGCAGCAGCCGTTTGATGGCGCGTTCTGACCCAACTGCCGGCAAAAAAAGCAGCGCGCTCTCGACGCATGCGTGCCTGTGAGTGATGTGATGTGCCTCTGCAGTCGCGGACCATCACATCAGGATCAACTGGCGAGCGAGCCATGACGCACTCGCACGCGGAGAAAGGGGCAAATGGAGCATTTAACGTGGGCTGAGTCAGCCAGGAGGCATGTCACCTTCGCGCAACACTCCACGCTTGAAACGCTTCAACCTGAAAGCCCGCACTCATTCATTCTACGAGCACGGTCTCGAGACGCGAGGCACGATGGAGTGGCTGGCGCTGGACGCACGCCTGGAGCAAAAGAAGAAGGCGAAAGTCCGCCGCCAGAAGCGTGAGCTCAAGAAGTTGCAGCGCGAACGCGAGGAGCGCGCGAAGCAGCAGCGCAAACTAGCCCAGCGCTGCCTCGAGATGCACAACGAAGAGCTCCTGTCGATCGCCATGGAGCTCTTTTACAGGCAGGAGGCGGAGCGCAAGCGCCTGGAACTCAAGCGCGAAGAGGATATGAAGATCTACCGAGACGTGGATAAGGTGCGCAAGCGAGCCCAGGAGATCGGCCTGCCCGTATCGACACCTGGCGTCGCTGGCATTGAACGACTGCGCGAGCTCGAGATCCGCATAGCTGATAAAGAAGACGCGATGAAGCGCGCGTCGATAGCGAAACAGCGGCTCGACGCGCTCCCAAAGAAGAAACGCGGTCTGCAAAAGCTCATGGCAGCGTATTTCACGTCGTCGCTGCAGAAGAAAGTCGAGCGCGCAGTGTATGAGCAGGCGTGCGAGCACATGGTGAGTCTGTTTGAGCCCGAGTCGCTCACGACTGAGAATCGCGCAAAGTCGCTGCTGAATCACGAGAGCGCGAGCGGGTTCACGCCTATACTCGTGACCATTTTCTGCCGAAAGCTGAGTGTGCTGCGACGGTTGCTGGAGATCGGCGCGTCGCCCGATTTCGAGACCACGTGGGGCATGACACCGCTGGTGGCGTCCGTTATGACTGACGATATTGTCGCAATGAGCATCCTGGTGGAGGTTAAAGTCGACGTCAACTTTGAAACGAGACTTGGCGTCCGAGCGCTTCACGTGGCAGCTGACAAGGGACGACTGGAGCTGATGAAAGCGCTCTTGCGGGCTGGTGCTGGCGTGGACGCAGTCGACAGCAAAGGACAATCGGCATTGATGCAAGCAGTGCTATCCAACCATTTCGAGGCCGTGAAAATCCTCTTCGCATTCGGCGCAGACAGGCGTCTGAAAGACGAGAACGGTCTCACTGCAACAGATTACGCGCACAAGCTGAAGTTGCCGCACATCGCCTCATTGCTGAGCAGCTCCGTGTCAAGTGCGAGCCTCTTGGCCCAGATTGTAGAAGATGAGGGCGAGGCCAGTCAGGATGGCTACTCAACTACTCTGGCATCTGCCGGACGCTTGGCCTATCAGCGACGCGCTACGATGCTCGAGACCGCGATGAAGGCTCGTGATGTAGCTCGTCTGCGTCAGCTGCTTGAGGATCCGTCTCACAGCGCAAACTACGAGGACGTCCACGGAAACACTCCATTTCTGGTCATGTGCCAAGTCGGCTCGTGTGACGACATCTTCTTTTGCCTCGGCAAGAACGCGATCCCAACGCATCAAAACCGCAGCGGCGTCAATGGACTGATGGCCGCGAGCTACCGTGGCGACTTGGCGATGCTAGAGATCCTCATCAAAGCCGGGTGCGACTTGCGAACGAGAGACTTTAAAGGGTGGGATTGCTACCGATATCTGAACCGGCACGATCATCCAGACGTGGTTGAGAAGCTGACGAAAATGCATCGACGAACGATCACAGTCGTATTATTTCCAGGATTCGTTCTCGGGAACCCACTTCCAGACACACAGGAGTTGCGGAACAGAAAATCTGGTTTGCCATCAGTGACTCCGATCGACTTGGAGAAGACATGCGGCGAACCAGAGGCGGCAAGCAACGTTAAGCTGAAGTCGAGCGACACGGAAAGGTTGATTGGACAAACGAGTAATCGCACAAGTGGTGATGAAGATGATGACCACACAAGTGGCGACAGCTCGGAAAGTGATGACTTCACAGACCCAACTCAAGATCCAGCAATTCGCAAGTGGCAAACCCGACAACAAGTTCTGAAGCACAATCGTGCGAGGCATGCGGACTTTGATCGCGAGCGAGATCAAATCTTGCTCGCGGCCAAACGCGGGAGGAGAAATGGACTCGTCGCACCACTTCCAGGAGATCCCAGCGGGAGGAATAAATTGCCAACTTGCGAGAACTGCAAAGGCTGTCGAGCGAGAAAGCGCTGCATCGAGTGCGAGCAGGTGTTTTGCGACAAATGCCACGCTCGCCTCCACGAGCTCGCCCAGCGCAGACATCACCGTTTCGAAGAGCTTCAGCCCCAGGTTTACGTCGGCCATGAATTGAAACAGGTCGTACAAGAGAGAAAAGCAACGTCATTGAGGCATTGCATTGAATCCAGCAGAGAACAAGTCGCGATGATAAGCAGGCTGCTACGCGGCGACGCTGTTTTCAACAACCACCACGATGCGTCAAACAATGCAGACAATCCAGAGGTCGACAAATTCAAGCGGAAAAAGCGCGTCACGCGAGAAAAAGAGATCATGCAGCTGCAAATTAACGTTCCCTTGGCATCGGCAAAGCACGCGGCTCGAGAGGGTGAGGGCGGGATCTTCACAAATCCAGCCGAGATTGAACTGGCGAATCTCTGCATCGTACAGAAGAAATACGAGAAGGCCAAAGAGCTGTTGCTACAGACCCAGCGGCTGGTGCACGAGTCGCTCGGAGTCTTGCATCCCACGATGCTCAAGATCTCGATTGGTCTTGCCAAGGTTTACCAAGTACGTTTCAAGTTGATATTGTGAGCTAGCTTGCCTCTCTGTGTGCACGCGACTGAATCGTAAGCTCCATGTTTTTAGGAAACTGGACATCCTAATGCAAGTGTGCTGACGATGAAGGATTCGTTGGCGCTCTTTGAGAGTGTACTATCGCCAGACCACAAAGATGTGGTGCTCGGAGTGTCGGTGCTGCTGACTGGGCTGGTACGTGTGTATACCGACGGCTGTGCGCTGGTACCCTATCCTATAAGGCTCACACTGATTTCGTTGTTAGGACACCCAAGCAAAATTCGACGAAGCAACTTGCATTTGTAGGCATTGGATTGGAATTCGAAAGCTGTCGCTGCCGCCTGATCACAATTTAATTCGAGAAGCACGAGCTCAAGCCGATGAGTTTGTTGCGAAGAGAGAAAGTGCATGCATGAGCAACGAAGACCAACTCTGTCTTGAGATGAATGAGCGCAACGCTGAGCGGTCAGAGCAACAACTTCGTGACAAGGAGAGGTGCGTTGAGTGCTTGAATCCCCACTGCGTCCTGAGATTTGATAGATATCGGTTCCCACACATGCTTTCGCTATTTATTGCAGGCGGTTGATGGAGTTTCGACACTTGTTGCTTGACGACGCGTCTGGTCTGGAGGCATTTCTGGGGTTTTGTCGTGTGGAGTTTGCCGAAGATATGGTCAACTTTTGGATCGCAATCGAAGAATTCAAAAAGGTACGTGAAGGACTCCCTAGGCTTGACACTGTTTCGGTGTCTTTTAGTCCCAACTAAATGTCACAACTTTGTGATTTGTTTTGCCTACAGGATGGACACGATGCAAAAGCGTTTCGAGCTATGGCGGTGCACATCTTCCTCACATTTATCAAGTCCCGCCGAATCAAGGCCATCACTGCTGTGCAGCGCAAGAAAATCAAGAAGACGATCACAACTCCAGGCAAGAAGCTACCCACTTCGGTCTACGACGAGGTGCAGAAAGTGGTGTTTGATGTCGTCTACAATGGCGTCTACATACGGTACCTCGCCATCAAGCATCTGCAAGAATGAGACCAGAGCCATGGCGCTGAAATCGCGGTTGACCAGTACTCTGAAGCCATTACTGTGCTGGACCACAGGTTTCAGTTTCGTGTGACGCAGAACGAAAGATCGCCGGTTGCGAATTGGAATGATGGTCTGTGTCCAAGATTTGCGAACCGACACCACCCACTGGACAAAGTTTGCGCCCTGCACACGCTGGTGATACATGAGCAGCGCGTGCAGCCGCTGGAAGACGAGGAGCACGAGCCTGGTGCCGTATCCGGAGCAGTATGTCGTCCTACCGTGGGTGGTATGCACAGGAGTCCTCGCCACCAGTACAGAACCAGCATCGCCCGTCACGATCGACTTTACGAACGTGGAGGGAAAACGTCGGCGATGAAGGAGAGAGCGACGTATTGGCAGATCGGTCGCCGCCATTATCATCTGATGAGCGTGACGAGCACAGCAGTGACGAATGGACTTTACGCAACCTACCATCACGAGTTCATCCGCTAGACCAGCGACAGAAATGGGTACGTTTGAAGTATGAAAAGCGTACGCTTATCGGTCTCAACAGCAGTATGTATAACATAGATCGTCCTCTGTAGCGACTGGACATTCCAAGACGAGCCGATGGCTTCTTACCGGCATACAATCGACGGCAGCAAGGTACGCAGCGAGATGTGCGCTAAATTGATCTTCACTTGTGTTTGGGTGGATGCTGTATCTGATTTCTAGTTCTTTCCACTTTGTAGCTCAAGTGAATTCAGCAATGCACAAAGCATCCGCAATTGGCAAAGCGAGGTCTCCTGACTATGAGTCCCCAGGCTCAGAGACCACGACTGGCGACTTTCTACTAGATCTGGTCGAGGATGAGCAGCAACTGCTCGTCGCGATTTTCTACTGGCGACGAAAGATGATCGAGAGCCACTTCTCAGCGTGGAAGTGGGTTGTATTTACGTTGCAGAATACATCAACTCGCCAGCATCAAGCAGGCAAAGATCATGACCACGATCGAAGTGAACGCACAAGCCGTCCAATGCGAGAATTAAGATCGAGCGGTGTACGACGGTGCTCATTTATCGAGCCGCAAGTAAAGCCAGTGGTCGAAAGAGCGAATCCGAGCGGAAGTGACCACGCAATGGCGAACAAGGAGCTCGTGAGCAATCTCAAGCGGAAGTACCGTATCTTGAAACGTGAAGATGACAGAGTCGCAACCAAAGAGGAGCGCGTGTGCACCAATGGTCAAGATGCTGCTACCAAGTCCGACTTACCACCCAGAAGTAAATTACCAGACGAGAGCCTTCTCGAACAACAGCGGCGCGATTTTCGAGAGTCGTTGCACTTGGTCTTTCGTGCTTTTGCGCTGTGGAAGGAATCCGTCGACGCGATTCAAGCCGTACGATCGAGAGTCGCTATCCAGACAGCGCAGGGTCAAGAAAAGCGGTATGCAAGAACACTGCTTCGTGCGTGGAAGACGTTCGTGCTATTGTGTCAGTATGAGAGGAAGAGCGCTCGTCAGGCAGAGCTCGTGCACACCAGGCAAATGAAGCGCCGACATTTTCGCCACTGGCATCTGAATGCTCGGATCAACTCCGAAGTACGTCGTCGGCATCAAATTCAAGCCAAGATGTGCTGCAGAGCAGCGTTTCGATACTGGAAGCATCATGTTCAGCTGCGTCGACGAAGTAAAGTGTTCTGCAAGAGAAAAAACTGGAGATTGTCTCAATCTGCAGTCAAAAAGTGGCGCCAGTTTGCAGCATGCAAGCTAAATGAGCGAGTCCTGAACGAAGCTGCTCAGGTTTTGTGGCGAAAACGTACGCGTCGACGATTCCTGAGTGCGTGGAAGCACCAAGTTCTATCACTACCTGTATATCTACTTTCGAAGAAGGCGTCACGGGAAATCGCAATCTCGTCAGCGATTCGCAAGTGGCGACGCTTTCTGAAGGCTCGTCAAGACAGTGCACATCGCAAGCTCCAAGCTGATTTTTTTCGAGGCGTGAACTGTGCGCAGTTTTGTCTCCAGAGATGGCTCCAGTACCACGCACGGAAGAAAAAGCAATATACAACGTACACATACGCAGATCAGTACTTTGCAAAGCGGATGAAGCACAAGTTTATTCGAGAGCTGGAAGATCAGCACCAACTGAAGCAGATCGCAAAGGCATGGGTGGACCAAGCAAATGACTGGCACAAGACGAGCTCCAAGCGAAAGGCTTTCACGATGTGGCGGCTGAACACCTCACTTCGTGCTCGACTCCGATGCTTCCAGGCAAAGTCACATTCTCAACTTCGACAGCAGTACTTTGAACGCTGGCACAGCTATTCAGTGCACTCGGCAAGCATACGAAAGAAGCATACGGCGTTGACAAACGTGCATTCCAAGTCGTCGCTCAGGAAAACCTTTCGAGTCTGGCTGGACGTGTACCGAGTGACAGTGTGGACATTGTCGCACCAGCGGAGACATCAAGTGCTTTCACTCATGCACCATTTCATTATGTGGCGAGCGACGGCAGCATCACACACGCAGCTGCGATCCCAGATGATGAGCTTCCAGATGCAAGCGCAGATGAAGCTCGTGCGCAACTGCTTCACCGTTTGGTTCAGCATGAGCCTTCGCAAACGGTGCTATCGCCGTCTGGTGAAGCTCTTTCGCAAGAAAGCTCTTCGGAAACAGTTGCAGAATACTTTTAAAGAGCTACTTTTTGTTACGAAGACCACGAGCTTCCTGAAAAGACGGTCGCAGTTCAAGCTTCAGCAAGCTATGTGGTGCTGGACAAAGTTCTGCTACGAACAGCGTCACTCATGGGTGAAGCGCCAGGTCTCCAGCGAATTCTGTACTTCTCGACGACTTTTCACAGCACTGAGAATGTGGCGCGTAGCCTACCGCCGATCGAAGTGGAAGCGAGAAGCCACGTACAAAGCGATGAGCTACAGATTCAACACACTTTTGGAGAAATCATTGCACACTTGGTACATCGCGTCTCGCAGACAGCTTCGACTACGTGCGTTCATGAATTCTAAGCGGCAGCGACGGGAATCGGTCACGAAGCTTCAAGCCTTCGTGAGATGGCGCTCTTTCCGAAGTTCTAGCTCCAGGCTGAAGCTTCAAGCACATGTGGCGCTTCGCTTTCGAGTTGAAAAGCAGTTTGTGAGGCACTTCTGCGCCTGGTTTACCTATTTCGAAAGTCGCAAACACAAGAAGCAGCGGTTCTGGAGCGCAGTTTCGCGATACAACTACAGTACATGCTCTAAGGTTATCAGGTGGTGGCAAAGTCGAACTCAACGCGTGAGGGAAAAGAGAAACCGATTGAAAGCTGCGCAGATTCAGAGAAACCAGCGCATTCTTCGGCAAGTGCTAACTGGATGGCGCTATTCCGTCCGGCGACAGAAGCAAATCATACGGCAGAATGCCCAAGCGATGGCGTTCTTCCACGAGTACTTGGTGCTTGCGGCATTCTATCGTTGGCAGAACGAAGTGCTTTTTCGAGCCCTCATGAGAGAGAAAGAAAGCCTAGCGGCCGCCAGGCTCCAGCATCTAAAGTTGTTGAGAGCGCTAGTGTTGTGGAAGCAAAACTCTGCACAAAGATCCAGGATGCGGATTCAAGATCGAGCTACTGTCATCAATCGTAGACATCGGAAGATCAGCTATGGGGTTTCGCAGTGGCGCTCTTTCCACCAAAGAAAGCATACTGCAAGGGAAAAAAACGCGACCGCAACCTGCAACTCTCAGAGGCTTCGAGTGAAGAGCTGTTTCGGTGCCTGGATCAGCTACTGCAAGGCCATGCACATGCTCAAGACCAAGCTGCAGTCTGTGTTTCGGAGCGATAGTGGCTCGTTGCTTTGCGATTCATTCGCTGCCTGGAAACGTTTCCGAAACAAGCAAACACTCGATCTACTAGCTCTTGAGCATCACCGATGCGTACACATCCGCAAGGTCTGGCAACTGTGGGTATCTTACCGAGCATTTATGGGCAAGATGAAGTGCAACGTGCTGGTCACAAGCCAGCTTTTGAAGAGCAATCAAGTTAAGCTCCTCTTCTACCACTGGACGCGATATGTCGCCCATTGCAGAGGGCATCAAGAGCTCTTGGAGAAATCGGACCAGCATCGCAGCGTGCAGCAGTGCAAGCGAGCGATCCACTGTTTTAAGCTCCTGCATCTCCACGTGCTTTCGATTGCCACAGCAAAGGCATTTTACAAGCAGAGAATGACAAGAGTGAGCTTCAGCTCATGGAACGACATCCTTCTTCACAAGAAGGCAACTCGTCAAAGCAAACAGCGAGCTGATCGCTTTCGAAGGTCAACGTGCTTGCAACTCGGCCTGCATCAGTGGCGGCGGACGGCAGATCGATCGATTCAAGCGAAATTGAGCCGCGCCGACGCTTTCAGTCGATCTCTGTGCTTAAGTCACGCGTGGAGAGCATGGTCGTGCGTTGTTCAATGGGAACGATCCGTTTGCAGGTTTCATAAGAGGCTCAAAGGCCACGTCACCGCTAATTCGTATCGAGCATGGGTGTGTTTTATTCAATACCGGCGCGAATCGAAGCGAAGGCTGACAGCGGCGATATCATTTGCAAGTGAGCGAGTCTGCGGCAAGTTGTGGCAGGCTTGGCGAGACTTCGTCACACTTCAGCGGCACAAGCACCAGAACCACTTTCGGGCGTTGAGCTTTTACTCGACGACCGTGTTGCTAATACGATGCTTTGAAGCATGGCTACGATTCCAAAGCCTGCAGCAAAGTAGAGCCGAGAAGTTGCAGCAAGCCAAGTGGTTGTGCAACTTTACGATCTCTCGATGCGCATTCAACAAGTGGACATTATACTTGGTGTTGAGGCGCAAGCGAGCGAATGTCAAGCAAGCTCAGATCACACAGATCCGACATCATATCTGGCGTCGAAACATCACAACATGGAGACAACACCTTGAGCGATCTCGGCGTCACAGATCAGATATCAGGAGAGCAGCGCTATTGCACTGGCAGATCAGTGTTTGCAAGGGGATCGCAGCACTCGCACACTGGCGAGAGAGTCGCCGCGGCCTCAAGCGCTTAATGAGCCAGGCAAAGCAGACACGAGATCACAGAGTTACACAGCGCTGCTTTCGAAATTGGCATGACCATCATCTCTGGAAGCTCAAGTACAAGAGGTTTCTCATTTTCTTCAAATGCAACCAGCAGAAGGACTACTTCATGCGCTGGAGATCGTTCTGCGAGCTGACGAGACACAGGCGTGATCTGAAGCGCAAGGCGGACGCTTTCAAGTACGCGAGCTGTATACAGCAGAGCTTCCGAGGCTGGGTCGCCTTCTTGCACTTGACTCGACTCGGTGAGAGAGCCACGGCGCATTGCTATGAGAAGACAACGTCCCAGAAATTCACCCACTGGCAGCGAAAAGTCCGCATTCTCAAGCGCATGCGCAAGATGTTTCTCTTTCAGGAGGCTTTTTGCCTCGAGAACCACTTTGGCGCCTGGAAGCGCTTCGCGACGCTCAAGAAGCATCAGATGGCGAGGTTTCACAAGGCGACAGCGTTCATGAACAGCTCCCGTTTGACAAAGTGCTGGACAGTATGGCTGCGCTGGATCACCAGGAAGCACCAGGAGAACGAGACGATCCAGCTCGCGGTGGGGTTCCGCCAGCGGTTCTTCAACATGAAGTGCTTCACGCACTGGGGACTGATTGCTCAGTGGCGCAAGCGGAAACGTGTGATCATGGCTCTCGCAGCCACCCATTACAAGCTCAAGCGCCTGCGACTGGCCTTCAGTGGACTTTTGGATGTCTACACTCGAAAGAAAACTCTCGAGCGGCTCCAGAAGCGCTCTGAGAAGCAGCTTGTGGAGAAACGTCAGGCTTGCGTCCTCAACCAATTTCAAAGCTGTCGACTGAGCAGACAACAGCGGCGAGCGAAGACATTGCGTGCCAGGATTCATTTCAAGCTCTGCCATCAGCAGAAATATTGGGATCGCATCGTCACAAAGTGGTTTTCCAGTGTGAAAATCAAGAAACGCACGCAGCAGAACGCAGCGAAGCACTCGGCCACCCGAATCCTGAGAAGGAGCTTCCACGGGCTGAAGCTGTTTGGAAAGCAGATGCAAACGCTTCGACTCCGAGTCTCGCGGTTCCGGCTTCGGTACTTTCGGTCGATGGCTGACGAGTGCTTTTTCCGATGGAGGCGCGTCGCGAAACTCAAATTTCGGCTTCGTGCGTTTGTTCACTCGAGGAGGAGAGCTCAGCGACGCCGCATCTTGCAGCTTTGGCACGAGATAGCATCAATTGTTTTCAAGCGACGGAGTTTGTTGTGCGAGTTTAGTGAACGAAGACGACAACGTACAGTCGCAAAGTGCTTTGCACACTGGGAGAGCGTCAGCACCGACATCTGGGTATACAAGAGACTCGTGGACTGGAGCTGTGAGCAGCGCTCGCTCGTGATGCAGATGAAATTGTTGGATGCGTGGAAGAGGCTACTGGTTCTTCGTCGCGCGAGACAGCAGTGGCGACAGCGAGCCACGCAGCGCCACAAGGAGTGGCTCTGGTCGCTTTTCCAGCGGTGGAGTGAGCAGGCAACACGTGTGCGAAGACGATACGGCACCAGCGCAGGGCATGAGCTGCTCTCAAGTTGAGGCAGAAGAGCAAAGTGTCCATGTATCTTGGACATTTGGGGTAAACAAAACACTTGTTGTCCTTGTTTGTAAAGACATGTACCGTAATCCTCGAGTTAATTGTCGTAGTCATGTGCACCAAAAAAGCATTTGCCCGAACCCTGGAGGAAAAGAGCATGTACATGTAAGTTTCACATCATAAATAAATTCGCCGAATTTACTAACTGCCAGAAAAAGACGA
>JAASFV010000707.1:0-16451 GCA_023334015.1 Globisporangium paddicum
CCAAAGTGTAGGAGCTCTCTGAGAGGCGTTAGGACCTAGACAAGATGAGAAAAGGTCTAGGAACATATAGTAAGAGGAGAGCGCCTTATTTTCTTCTTGGGGAAATATAAAAACAATCCCTCTTTGAGAAGTTGAAGGTTAACTCGACATTTTTTGGGAAGGGGTATTTTCCAATTGATTTAGTTAGAAAAAGATATACCCCAAAACATGTGTGTGCACCACACTAAACAAACGGTTTCAGCCGTGAAGCCGTTTTTTTGACAGGCAAAAAATCACGTCAGCCGCTGATAACCGAGATGACGAGCTCGCGCAGCAAGAGTGCCGAGCTGGTGCTGCTCAGCGCATTCTTCCTCGCGCCCGCCGCTGTCATTTGGGCGCATGCGTTGCAGAATGCGACGCTTTTTGCCCTCCACCCAGCACTCAACGCGCTCGCGCTGCTCGTGTGCACCCCCAGCGGCCTCTATTTGATCCTCGAGCGCAAGAACGTCTCGGATCATGCCACTCGGTGAGTCTCATTTATTGCTATGTCTCTATCTATTATGTGTATCACTCATTACCAGTTGATGTGTTATTGATGGCAGAGTCTGGATGACAAAGTTGCATCTACTGGTGAATGTCATAGCAGCGCTGCTGCTGAGCGGCGCAGGGGCGATCGCTTTTGTGATCAAGCGAGCCTCCCAAGAGCGCCACTTTGTATCGCGCCATTCCTGGGCGGGACTCACGACGGCACTGCTGCTCACGCTCAACATACTCCAGGTACGTTAGCGCAGCCAATTGTATCATAGAGGCGCTCTCCTTCATATGCATTCGCTCCGTGACTAAAGGTGCCTTTTCTGTTAGGGTCTGCTGCTGACGTTTGAGGGGAAGCGCTCGAATTGGCAGTGGAAGGACGAAACCCACGGTCTCGTGGGGACGCTCATCTACATCGGAAGTGGTGTCACTTTGATCTTTGGAGTCCAGTCCGAGATGTGGGGCAGTGCGAGCCTTGGTGCTGAGCTCCAGGAGCGACTGAAAGTGATGATCATCATAGCGCATGCGGCGCTGCTGGGGAAAATGTGGCTCCAGTCCAGGACTACCAGTAGTGATTCAACATTGCGACCGTCGTCAACAGCAGCTGCAGAGGCGGGTGAGGCGATCGATTCCAAGAAGTCGGACTGAAATCCTACCCGGTATCTATAGCTGAGCATGCCAATTACTGAATGAGCTTGTCATTGTGTCAAATAGAAAACGTGTTGTTGCTTTGCAATAGTGAGGCATGGGTGATGATGGCAGACTCGAAACGCACAATCAGCTTCTTGGCGAGTGCAAATGTGGCGCTCGTTGCGCCTTTCACCACTGCTGGGTCCTGATGACATCACTCGAATGGTTGGTTTGTCGAGTTGAACGAAGCCATCCGTGGTTCAAACCTGTTAGATACTATATCCTTGTTTAACAGATATCTGCTAATCACATTAATAAAGAAATTTCACTTGTATGAATATATACCCTTTTCAAAGAAATAATGAAAACATGAACTGGTTTTGAAGGGGGATTCCGATGGTCCGATTTGTTTTAGCACGTCACACAATTCAAATCGGACCACCAGAAGCAACAAGATCCACCATGGCCGTCAACAAGCTCGAACTGCTGGTGCTGAGCGCTCTCTTCCTCGCGCCCGCCGCCACGATCCTCGCCCAGTGCGTGCAGGCGCCGTCGCTCTTCGCGCTGCACCCGGCGGCCAACGCGCTCGCGTTCCTCGTGCTCTTCCCAGCGTCCGTTCTGTTTATTCGCACACTCTGTTCTCAATGGGTACAGCACATTAACCTCTGTGTGTATGGATGTACTGCATGGTGTATGTAGCTCGGTGTACGCGATGCTAGTGCGCAAGGCGTCCTCGGACCACAAGACGCGGTACGTTCTCTCTCTTGCAGTGATTGGTGGCTATCGGTAGTTGCCGTAAGACTCACTCTGGGGTGTTCTTGTATGTCGACAGCGTGTCGCTCACAAAGCTCCACATGGCGTTGCAGATCGGCGCGTTCGTGCTCATGGGCAGCGCTGGCGCCGCCGCGTACCTGGCCAAGGAGGCGAACAACAAGCCGCACTTTGTGTCCACGCATTCGTGGATCGCGGGCGCCACGAGCACGCTCTTCACGCTCAACATGCTCGGGGTACGTATTCAACCAGTCAATTAATCGTTCAAATGATCTGGAGTTCTAACAGGCAAGATGTATCAATTATTTATATAGGGGCTCGCGACGACGTTTGGCGGCAAGAAGGCGAGCTGGCAGTGGAAGAATCCGGGCCACCGCGCCGGCGGCATCCTCACGTTCATCCTCGGCGGCGCGTCGGCGACCTACGGTGTCTACAGCGGCGGGTGGGGCCAGGCCATGCTCGGTGCCGACAAGCAGTTCAACGTCGCGGCGCTCATCGCCGCAGCCTACGCGCTGCTGTTCCTCAAGGCCATGCTCACGGCGGCCGCTAAGGTCCCTGCTGCTTCGCAGAAGAAGCAGTCGTAAAGGAACCAGAGGCAGATGACGCTCTTCAGCAGTATCAGTAGCTCTCTGATTTTATCTTTAGTCCAGATGTATGTTGATGAAGATGCTCTTATTACAATGTCATAGCAACGACATCCACGAATGAGTGACCTTCATACCTTACTGCACTCACACTCAGCACTCGCCAGCCAGTCTTGCGCGAGACAGCGGATCAGCCCAACGATCACTGCCAGCCCCTTGAACGTCGGAATGCCGGCATCACCAGAGGACTCCATCATAGCCGCGCGTGTCTCGTAGACTGATTGCCCGTCGTAGCGGATAAAGGTCAGGTGACAAAGTTCGTCACGATCGCATGCACGACCTCCACTTCTTCCGTGAGCACAGCAAAATTGCACGCCGTGCGCGCACGAAGCAGCCCGCGCTCCATGCCTCGTGTCGTATACACGACGCCAATCACCTTGCCGTTACTGGTTTGGATCAAGTGGTCGAAGTGAGCCAGGGGGCTACACATCATTCGCTCGCGACTCTCCATATCAGTCAGCCCTTCAAGCAGCTCGCTGCACGTCCACGTGAGGATCGATGCGATCCAAAACCGGCACTTAATCTCAAACACGCGGCTCGACCGGAGCCAGTGGCGCTCGATCGCAGCATGGAGCGCCTGGATGAAGAGAACGGGACGGGTACTGAGTGGAGATCAAAGCTCTCGCCACCTCCTGGTTGCGCCACATTGTTACAGCACGCACAGCGAGCTGGATACACTGCTTCTACACTGATGGCTTGACGCGAAAGCTGCTGCTGGCGGGTCACATCTGTCCACTCCAACTCCTTGGTGCTGGTCTCTTCGTCGCCGTCTTCATCGTCCAGAGCATCTCAACGTGGTAGGAGAATTAACATCTGGAGCACGCCGTCAACCAAGTAATCGGACAGATGTCTGGTGGGCGCCATCTCGGTCTCTTAATTCAGATAGATCTGTTGGAGCTGCTCCGTCAGACGAATGGACTTGAACAGCAGCGCGTGAATCTGCGTCTCAGTCTTGGCTTTCCAGTCCTTGTAGCTGGTCGTAGCTCTGAAGAGCTTGGCTTGCGCTGCCTCGCACGTGATCGTGTTGGAGAGATGCTCTTCATAGACGCTTGGAAGCTCGCGCGATGCTCTTCGTATCGTGGGCTGGGAATTTGAAAATCGTCTGCTGCCCGACGACTGCGCAATCGATGCTCGTAACTTCTTGCATGGTCTCTTCTTGTCTTGGCGAGCTCGTGTTTCTTTGGAATGGCGACGGGGATAAGGAGATACCCAGTCGATCCAGCCTTTAATCTTGAGCTCGCTCGGCGCACATTGCTGATAGAATTCGACCAGCTTACACAACGGTCGTGAGGATGATGTGTATGTTGACCACTGTCTGCGTGATTGGATCCAGGATCGGTACGATCTCGTAGCTGAAATGGGGCACCACGTGGATCTGCGGCACAAGCGACTCGAAGACCTGCTCAATGTTGACCAAATCCGTGTTTGGGTCCGCGAAGAGCGTGTGTAGCAAGTCCCAGTCGATCTGGTCCAGTCGTACATTGCGTCCACCAGTGGAGAGCACCTGCTCGAGGTGTTTGCGCGATATACGGCGCTGGCGACTCGGATCCACAGGATCGAACATCTGACATGCGCGTCTGATGTCCACTTGCCATGAGCTGTCGACAAACTCCCAGAGCAGTTTGCGGATCTCAATGATCACGAGCTTGGGCAACGAATGGAAAATATGTGAGAGCCTTTTGACCAGCGATACGGGCCTCGGGTGATCTTGGTTCTCAGCATAATCACCACCACTCGAAGCAGTGTTGTTGTGAGCAGACTTTTTGATATCTTCTCTGTTGATCTCGCCAGTCATGGTTTCTTTCCGAAGGTACACGCTCTGCAAATCCGTACGGAGCCTGTCAAAGAGCTGTGACGCGTCCAGATCCTTTCCAATCCACTTGACGTAGTGCTCCGTGTTCATCTCGTGCACGCTAGCGGCAGAGATCTGAAATCCCCAGCGATTCCCATCTTCGTCCATAGGCAGCGATCGCACAGCAATATTTAAGGCTGTTGACACATGGACACTTGCTGCGAGTGTTGACGCGTTGAATCCATTCGTTAGCAAGTTGATTGGCTGCGAGAAAGTCACCAGGTGTCCACGCGCACTGAGCGTGAGCGACATGGCGAGCGTCGGCTTCTTCATCGACATCTCGAGCATGCTCTGGAGTTTCTTGCTCCTCGTGGAAACTGCACTCAAGTCGCTGCAGACATTCAATGCCCCAGAGATCTGACGGCAGAGGATCGGCAGGTTCGTCAGCTCCGAGAGTGGCGGCGCTCGTCCCTTTGGGAACAGGAGAACCAAGATCCCGACGATCTCGAGTCCAAAGTTGTCCCACACTGGACACGCGACCACCGAGTGCTTGATGAAGCCAATCTTTTCGTCAGATGCTGTGACGCGCAGTGTGTATTTACGGAAATTCCCCGCAAATATTCGCTGTCCGTCATCACCTCTCTGCTCTTCTTCCTCAGCCTCGGGTCCTTCCACCCAGTGTTGCACCAGCATTACAGTTCCCTTCACAAGCACCTGTTCCAGCAGACCTTCGACTGTAGGGACGCGTAGCTTCTGATCAGTGAGCACTGAGATTCGACGAAGTTGTGAGCCTAGCGATGGAATCTGGTTGCTCATACCGGAGCTGAGCACCCCACTCAAAGAATTTGAGCTGTTCGCATTCGACAAGGGACCAGGCGAGAACGAGAATGACGAGCCAGCAGCAGTAGCAGTGTTTCCGTTGGCGTGCGGCAGTAACTTGGACGTCCACATGTGGCGCTTATCGGGCTCCCAGAGGAACAAGTGCGCCTTCTCCACGTTAAAGATGCTCGTGCAGGCGTTGTAGACGGCGTTAATGACACCGATGGGGCTCATCTCCTTGAAGAACGACATGGACGTGTCCAGCAGCAGATTCGTTTGCTCCTTCTGCTTGAGCATCACCTGCTTTTCCATGATGCTCGCAATCACGCTGCAGCACATGCTTGTGACGATTGAGAGGAAGAGATCGTGGCGCTCAAAGTTGATTTTCCTTCCCTTGGTGTTCACCAGATGCATGAGCCCGACGAGCTTCGTGCCGCCACCGAGGCCAATGGCGTCTGGGTCTTCAGTCACCAGTGGTGCAAAGAGCACGTTGCGCGCGTTGATGCCAGCAATGCTGTCCACGTAGGCGTTGAATTGTGGCACATCGCTCAGGTCGTTTACGATCACGAGGTCCTTGGACCGTACGGCGTCGCCAAAGAGCGAGCTACGGTACATCTGCTCTTTAAGCACGATCTTGTGGCGCCGCTTGCGGTGGAACGTCACCATCTCCTGCGCCAGGTGGTCGTACACGTAGATCGCTGCACTCTCGACGCCGATAATGTCTTCGGCCGATGTGCCCAGACTAATCACAGCCTCGACGAGGTCTGCATTTGCGATCAATTTGCCGAGGTTCGCACAGAGCTCCTGGTTTTTCTGGAACAGCTGCGAGTTTTCAATCGCGAGCGCGATCAACTTTGTGATTGTCTTAAGCAGGAACTCATCTTTGGCGCGGAACGGCGCGCCACCAGATTTGTTGATTACTTGCACGACGCCGAGCAGCACCTGCTCGCTATTCGGATCGTTCTTTTGGTCCTGTTGCGCCTGACTGGGGATGCTATTAGCACCAGCAGATTCACCAAACCGGTTGCCGTTGAAGTGGCTCGCTCGACGGATCGGCTGTCGCTTGGTCATGTTTGTGAGAATCGGCACTGCAAGCATGCTCTTCGTCCTATAGTTGGTCTTCTTGTCCCAGGACGAATTGAACCGTGGGTCGTCGTATGCGTCGGGGATATTGATCGTCTGACTCGTCTCGGCGACGAGCCCGACAATGCCGTGCCCGAATGGGATTGTCATGCCTGTCTTTTTCGTGTTGTCGTAGATCTGGACCGTGCCGCCGCTGATGTCGCTATGCCAGTTGTGTAGCGTCCTCTCTGCAGTATTGGCGACAAATAGCGAGCAGCGATCCGCATCCAATATCTCCTTGGCATTCTGGATCACGATCTTCCCGAGGTCTTCAAACCGTAGGCATGTGAAGATCTCGGGTGCGAGCTGGATGAGCGTCTCCTCGTTAATCTTGTTGCTCTCGACCTCGGTAAAGTACGTGACCTTCGGCAGCAGCCCACTCGCGAAGTGGCAGAGCAGATGCAGCAACGCCTGGTCTTCTACAGTGAACGCGTCACACTTCTCCAAAGCTATCGAGAGCCCGAGCGCCTCGACGATCGTTGTCTTGCCGCATAGCTGGATGACGCCCAGAGCGTGACCACGGTGGATAAGTGGAAGCAACAACGTCGAGGCGCTTGGATGGCCGATCATGCGATCCGTGTTGTCGCTCGCTGTGGAGTAGCATGGGTGCTTGGTGATATGCCCTGCTTCTAGGAGCAGTGGTCGCTTTGTGTGGAGCACCATGGACGCGAGGCCACTGGAAAGACCTCCGGAGCTAAGCTGAGGTGGCAATGGGATTGCTGAAGAAAGAGGCGGAGGAAGATCACCTACAGGCTGGTTTGGTGGGGAGGCCGGGTGATGATTTCCGTGGCCTGCAGTCGCGAATGCCATGAGCTTTGACCGGACAGTAATCATGTCTTTCGAACCCGCTGCACGAGGCACTCGACACCAGAACTCCTGCTCGGCCGTGTCCACAATGAATACGAGCGATTGCTCAGCACTGAGTAGCTCGCGACTCTCTCGTGACAGCGTTTCAGCAAATTGATACAAGTGACTGCTCTCCGCCAGTCTCTGGAACGTGCAGCTCATGACCTGGAACGACTTATGTAATTGCAGCATCTGAGAGCCACACACTCTGAGTTCACGAAGCCAATCACGCGTACTCGTATCCAAGGAATGGTCGTGTAGTGATACCATATGGTGACTCAGGAGCTGCTCGAACGCGAGACCAATGTGAGTCGAGAGCGCCCCGCTAAAGTTCGGTGGCGCCAGGTCTTTCCAGAAGCTGTCCGCTAACAAGCCTCGCGGGTGAACCTCTTTCGTGTGATGCCGAGGTCCCGATCCACTCGCGTTGTTCGCTGATCCGCAGTGAGTGTACAGCTGCCTGGTCTTCTGCAATCGCAACTCGTTCTCTTTCTCCTGTGCCAGCTTATGCGCGTGGTCGAGCTGCCTCTCGAGTCGGGAGAGTTCATGAGAATAATTTGCCAGCTGATGGCCATGGCGTGTCTGCGTCTCCTTCTTCTCTTGCTCGACTTTCTCCAGCTTAGCTACGTATTTCTCCAAAAGCTGCTGCAGGGCATGACTGCTGTTGTTATTGCCTGGTGCTCCTGGTCGTTGAGGGCTACATGCTAGCGCTCGCTTGGGAGACAATGGCTGAGATGGCACACGCGGAGAGAACGACTTGGACGGCTGTCTGACCTCACAGTCTGCAGCTTTCAGCAACAAATTCCCTTTGCGAGGGCTGCTGCGTGGATTTACTTGGCTGCTATGAGGCAAGGTCCCACTCACCACCTGCGGTAGCACCGTTGAGACTACTGCAGCTGCCACGCGAGCCGATGGATCGGTCAGCGCATCATCGCTAGTGAATGGTCGCCGCCCATGCGTCTGGAGTCCCTTGAGTGCCTGCTTGTGCATCAGCAGATCCGCCCGCAACGTCTGAATCGTCTGGAGGTGCTGCTTATTCTCTTCACGCAGGTGGGCAATGGACTTTACGTGCTTTTCAAGCTGCGCCGACAGAATTTTGTTCGCTGCACGCAGTCGTGAGATGATCGCGTATGTGTTGTCATCGTACACGCAAGCGGGTGGTGTTAACGGGGCAGCGACGCTGTTGGAATCAGAGCTCCTCCGCTCCGTCAGCTTTGAATGATGCAGTTCACGATCACTTGGTTCGATTGGGGCTACCTCGTCTAGGTGGCTATGTCCATCAAGCGCTTGAAGTAACTGCGCTTCAGCTTCATGCTCAGCAGGGTTGTACTCTTCATCATAGGCTTCGAAGGCGTTCTCGTCGTCCAGGTACGATAGATCATCGCCATAATTCTCACAGCCGCCAAGCTCTTCGTCATTGTCTTCGTTCCCTTCCTCTTCGTTGATGCTGTTCTTTCTACGATGCATCGCTGAATCAAGACGTATAAGCCCTGGCTTAAGGGACTTCACGGAGATTGCATCGCTATCGATCGGGGTCGTCGCTTCACCATCTTGTGCTCCCCCTGGGATCTTAGCATCAAGAGCGCTTCCACTCAGCTGTGCAAGAGTCACTTCCACCGCGCCTGGAATCATGAGCGCTTCATCATACGACGGCGGGGGGTCCTCTGGTGCTGTGGATGCTACAGGCTTTGGCCTTGGCTTCTTCTTCATGCGGATCTGCACTTCGACCGTCGCCATGTTTGTCCTGCACAGCGCTGATCCGTTTGTGTGCAGACTTTGAATGGATTCAGGTTAAAGCCGTTTCCAAAATGGTGTGACTCGTCACGCGTGGCGGTTCGATGTTTTTGTTTCAGATCAAATCTTCGCCAGCCTTGGATGAATGGATGGAGAGTCAGACGCTGCAGCACAGCACCGAAGCGTGTTCACCGCTCGTGAAGCCAAGAGCGCCAGCGCCGGCCAGCTATCTGAACACAGGTAGAAGTCGCCATGTCTCGCCCCGCAAATTTCACCAGATTCAGCAGCAACAGCGAGCGTCAGCCCTTCGAGCGATGCCCCTGTCACCAATATCGCCACGAGTGGAGAGTAATCTCAATCCTCCCAAGAAGAGAGCCTTCAATGGCAATATCTGCGAGCCGCGCGAGCCTGTGCCCTGGAATCCTGCGTGGCTTCCCGAAGCCTCAAACGATCAAACGAGCGCGAAAGCCGTCGAGGCTCTCCTTCTCGCTGCTGGTGCGATGGGGGCTTCGCCGTCGACGAAATTTGGAACAATGACGCTGGAATCGTGGCTGCAGAGTTACGAAAAAGACTTTCTGGTCTACGAGTCCCTGGAGAAGTTCGTCCAGGTCAAGTTACCCGAAGCGCTTGCGTTCTGCGACAAGATCGAGCAGCAGAGCTCATCATTTCCACCGGATGGCGGCCTTAAAGATCCGGCGCCAACGGGATCCTACCAAGCACCTTCATCGCGCTTTCACGTTCGTCTTCGGATCGCAGTGTACGCCCACTTGGTGGAACGCACAGTCTTCGCTTTGACGCAGTCGGCAGCTCTCTCTCATGCGAAGAAGTTTCTGTTCCAGGCGCGTCAGGAGATTTTTAGAGCCATGTTTGCAGACTACGACAAGAAATCGTCATTGGGCGGCGCTTCATCCGATGATGACGACGACGACCTCCACCATCGAACAGCAAGTCGAAGACGGCGACGACGACGATCAAACGAGTCACAATCCGGAGACAATGGTGATGGACCAAGTCCACCGGCCACCACCAGCGATGAGCGAGATCCCAATGACCTCGGGAGTGACCATGACGGTAGCGATGAAAGCGACAGTGATTTTACTAACAAGCCATCCAAGAAGAGCTCCCAGGACAGCTCGTCGTCTTCATCGCTGTACGGTCCGACGGCAGCGCCTCGAACACTTGCCTTCTTTCTCAGCAAAGTGCCATACACACTCAAACTGCGTGAAGACACCCAGCGACGAGCGCTGCGGTTCAAGCGCAACCAGGTGGTGCTTCGCCGTATCGTGCAGTCACTTTATCGGTCGCTCGGGAGTGTCTTTCACGCGTGGAAACTGCTCGTCCGGCACAAAAAAGAGGAGCGACTCAACAACAAAGGCGCGCAGCTCACAGCTATGGTTGTACAGCAGCGCGGTCTTGTACGATCAGTCTTCGTCGAGTGGAGCAAAGCGACCTTGCACTCCAAGATCAAGGAGATGAAGTTGAACGAGCTCGAAATGAACCAGCAGCACGAGCAGGTTCTCGCGGATCTGCACCGGGAAATCTTCCTCCTGCGCGAGAAGAACTTTGAGCTTCAGCAAGAATTGCTTGAGAACCAGCGCTATCGCCCGGTTTCACGAAAGCCCAAACCTGTGATTGCCGTTGACGTGCCAACTGTGACTTTCGCTCCTGTTCTTGAAGAGCCTCCAACAGATAGCGAAACACAGGTTGTAGAGCTGAGTCCAGTTCTAGATGATAACACAGCACCGTCGACTCCTTCTGAAGAACCAGATGCTGCAACAGTGGAAAGTAAGGATTAGTTGCATGCACCAAGAAATGCATTTCCGGAAAAAGGTACATTTGCCCAGCGCTAAATCAATGAGGAGGTCAAACATATTCACAACATATGCAGCAAATACCTATAATGGGTAGCTGAGAAGACTGGGTAGATCACCACGCGACACTGATGCAACAAGAGCTCAACGCATGGCTGCCGATGAGCGACAATCGTTAGTCAACTTGGTCCATTTCTTCTTCAACGCTGTTGGCACTGCTCAGTCGACTAGTTCTGAAGGCATCACCAGTTTCTCGAGAAGGCGAAGCTGGGAACGATGACGACGACAATAGCGAGGATGATGACGAAAGAGACGATCTCAATGGTTCGAGGGTTGGGATATCATCTTCACCAATGTCGCTCTGCCGGCGCTCGCTGGTTGATGAAAACCCGAAATTCCGGCTGAGAGACCGTCGCATGAACTCCAGAAACGAAGGATAACTTGTTCCGTTCGACGAAGAGGACGACGCCGATGAGGATGAAGCAGACGAATCTCCGCGATCACGCTCTTCGTTTGAGTGGATCTCATGCGTCTCGTGCCCGGCGAGTCGAGTGGTCGGCGTGCTTCTTCCTTCTCGCTCTCGAGCACGCTCGTTTGCTTCAGCAACCTCTGGTATTACACCGAGCGAGTAGTCAGTGCTAGAATCGCCGTCACGCTGAAGTTCGTTGGAGGAAACAACCGGTGACGGAATAGACTGGTACTGAAAGCTGCTTCCACGTGTCGGTGTGGCAGGACTTCTGCTATTCGCAGGTGCCGCAGTGTCATCGTCCTGTTCGTCGTCGTGATCGAATGAGGTTCCAAAGAAATCGTCGGTCAGGAAATTCTCCATGTTCTCGTCAACCGTTCGCCTCCGTCTAGCTTCTCCGATCGACGAAGACGTACGACCTTCTTGGCGACGGAAGGATCCCAGCAACGGCATTCGACTGTGGTCTCCACTTTCTCGGTTATCGTGCAGCTCATCCTCTGCTTCATCATTGATCAGCGCTCTGCCATCACTGGTTCCGAGGGGTTCACGAAGATCAGGAAGTCCAAACGCTTCTTCGAACCCGGAGCTGCCTGGGGGAGAGTATGGCGCTCTCAGCTGCCTGTTTGCAGTTGCATTTGTTGCTTGCAAGATGGAGGCATTCGATGCGGCTCGGGCAAGCGACGCGAGCGATGTCAGCGAGGACGGGGCAACTATCGCGTGGATGTGCACATCAATATTTCGTCGTCCACCCTGCGAGTCATTCGGGTTCACCATCGTGGTTGAAATCAAGTCTCGAAGTGAAAGTGACGAGTCATCGTTTTCAAGCGCACTTGGAGCCGTCACCTGTTGTCTTGATGAGCGGTTTCTAGCTGCTGCGGCTCGAGTTTGCTGCGCTTGACGCTGCTGGTTGTAACTTTGCAGTTCTGATCGAAGCATCGGCTCCAAACAGCGCGCTGAGTCAGCCATCACGCGGCCGAAGCGGTCAAAAAGTGGGGCGATCAGGTGAGCCATCTCCGAGATGTCTTCATTGCGCCGTTGAGTGCTTCTCGTCGAAGCGTATGTGTCGTCTTGACTCGCACCCGATGATTCAAAAATGTAGGCGTCCTGTTGGTCGAGACCTCGAGCTTGTTCTTCACACAAATCCACAAATCGCTCAACTTGAGGCATGATCTCACGCATCATATCGCGAATACCCGCGACCATCTCACGAAGATTTGGGTTTCCAATACTTGGCGCGTTCGGCAGCCGTGTCAGGGGCATTGGAGACATGTGATGCGAGTTCACAGTGTGCACTGTGCGCGTCCGGAACGCGGCAATGCGGGTTGAGTCGATATCGATCCACTCGTCCCACCGAGACGGCCATCCATGGTAATGAACGAGCACTTTGTCTTCCGATATATCCATCACGGTGCACTCCAACCACTGGTTTACGGTGTCCTTGACGTCTAGCCATTGCCCCACAAAGAAGCGCCGAGGACCGCGGCGCCGACGACTTTGAGCACCAACATCCCCGAATGACGATCTGGTGGGCTGGTTTGGAAGATTGATTACTGTGTCTTCAATGCCCTCTGCTTCGTCGATCTCGCTTCGCACAATTTCGCCACGCTGCCCCACCTCAGGCTGGACTGCGACAGTTGACAGCACGGTGCGCAGCGTCATCATTCCCTGGATAATGTGGTCTAGGTTTGCTCGTGGTTCATATGCACTGGCGTTCAACACGGCAGGGCCAAGACCCATCTCGGATGCAATACTTGACGGTGAAGCTTCTTCAAGAACGTCGTCACCAAATAGCTCGCGCAGCCCGTGAAGTCGCGCTGCAGCGTCATCTCCGGCACCACTGGCACCACTACTCCCGCTTTGTCCGCCCAAGGCTTCTCGCAAAACGCCCATGTTCCAAGCAGCTCCGGTCGGCTCTCCTGGTCCTGGGATTCGTCGTCGAGAGGTCGTTTGCGGTCGAAGTACACTGGTTTCACGCAGATTGCGGCGCCTTGACGCTTCCGACTCGGTGTTTTCGCGGCTGAGTGTGTCTTCCGTGCTCATCAATCGTCGCAGATACTCGCGATTGCGCCGCACCGCACTGCCAGCGAAATCATCATCGTCGTCGCGATTCGCAAACGTAAAGCGTGGGCCAGTCGTTCGCGCACCAGCGGCATCGCCGCTCCTACCAGAGCTTGAAGTTGTAGCAGAAGCACCACTTGACGCATCAGCAACGCGAGCTGCGGATACCGCAGATTGAAGAGGCTTGGCGACAAGATGCACTGTGTGCCCATCTTGGATATCATATGTCGACAGTGCTGAGCCGTCTTTCATCAGCTTGCCTACAAAACCACGCCAACAACAAGCATGTCAGCATCACATCAATACAATACGATGCAGCACCCATCAGTTTCACCTTATTCAACACACGCAAACGCAAACCAGCAAAAAATAGCACTTTCTCACCTCGGTAGATGAGACGCTGGCGGTACACGGGCACTTGCGTCGCATGCGCCACTTTGACGCGGAAGTCCGCGACGCTCATCGCGAGTGGGGCCTCGACCTCCACGACGCGCTCGTCCAGGAGCTTGAGGCGAATGCGCAGCGAGTCCGTTCCAACCGCTTCCACCGCTGCCGCCAGCTCAGTAGTGAGCGTCGTCGCCTGTGACGTCATCGCCGTGGCGTCCGCAGCCACAGATACGTCGTCCTCTAGTGCTGGCATGTCGTCCACCTGGTTCTCGTGCGCCACCATCTCTCGCTCTCGCGGCTTCTTCTCGGTTTCTCTTTCTGTGAATGGGAGGGTTACGCAAACACAAAAAGCGACATCTTTTGCGCTTGATACTAAAACATTCCATTTGTAAACAATCGAATTGTATGCTAGCAAGGGAGGTATTTGGAACCGAGAAAGATGGGCCTTGTCCATGTCAATAAAGCAGGCATTTTTTCAAATAGTTCACCAGTGGGATATTGGAATCCTATCAGTCCGAGTAACCACCACATTTTTTACCAACACGACGCGGTTATGAAGTTACGTACGTGACAACCTGATAATCTGATAATCTGATACTGAAATGTTTCTGAGCAGCTCTTCTTCAAAAGAGCTGCTCATCCGACGAACGAGAATGATGAGCAGATGCATCCATTACATTGGTGAAGCATTCGAGATCTACTTGCAGCCCGTGCCACCGGCGATGCGCAGACACTTGGTGCTGGAGGAGAGGCTGAGGATGTTGGTCATGATCGTCCAGAGGAAGGCGAAGACCAAGTAGCAGACCGTGATGGTGCCCATGAGCTTGCTCTTGCCGCCGTTGCGTTTGAGCTCCTGCGCCTCCTGCTTCTGGCGCGGCAGCCAGACCACGAACACCACCGAGAAGAGGTTGAACGCGTAAGCAATGATGTACGCGTAGGTGACCTGCCACCGCACAGCGTCGTTGTCCTTGACGATGTACTTGCGCTCGATGTCGAAGTACGCATCCACGGACTTGGTCATGACGGTCGCGAAGGGCGTGCCTACAGCCGAGATGCTCACCATGAGGCCCATGACCGTGGCCTCCTTGCCGATGTCGCACACCTCGACCACGAAGAGCGTCGCGATGAAGTCACCGATACTGTTGGGGACTTCCTCGAGAAGCGGCACGCCCAGCCAGAACCACTGGCTGCGGTACACGTTCCAGATCGTGATGAACGTCGGCACGGCGTCGCAGATCACGACGCCGAACTGGCACGCGATCACGACAAGCTGCCAGCTCCAGTGCAGTCCGTACTTGCGCACGACGAAGAGCGCTGCGAAGGTCACGAGCGACGAAAGCATGGACGCGATGCCATCGTTGAGCGGCTCGACCTTGGCCCACGTGCTCTGGATCGGCCCGGATGCCGTGACAGAGAAGAGCGAGAAGATCTGGCGGAAAAACCGGAAGGCGATGAC
Organism: Globisporangium paddicum; assembly: GCA_023334015.1. Lineage (NCBI taxonomy): Eukaryota > Oomycota > Peronosporomycetes > Pythiales > Pythiaceae > Globisporangium > Globisporangium paddicum. The sequence continues at coordinate 15,044 of JAASFV010000707.1, forward strand.
CTGGTAGATCACGCGGTTCTGCATCAGCTCGTATAGGTACACGAAGAACGAGCGCATGGACTGGCGCTCGGCCTTCTCCTCCGTGATGCAGAACCAGCAGATGGGGATCGTCACGAACGCGAAGAAGGCGCAGACGCCCATGATCGCGTTGAAGCCCATGGTCCAAGAGAACGACCCGCCATAGTCCACGCCGTTGAGCCCCAGGCCCGTCATGAACGCCGAAAGGATCATGAACACCTGGCGCACGGACGACACGTGGTTCTGCACACTGCCGCGGGTACGCGCCGGCTCGCGCTGCGCCAGCTCGACCATCACGCCGTCGGCCGCGCCGAACGCAATGACCGTGCCCAAGTTGGCTAGCATGAGCAGGAAAATGAGCTTCACACCGCTGTCCGGCGCGTCGTGGTTGATCAGGTCTAGCTGTTTGCGTGTCATCTTGGCCTCGTCCTTGCCCACGAGCGCCGGGTCCAGGTAGTACGGCTTGCCGAGCGGTAGCACGGCCATGAGGAAGCACGACACGAACGTGAGCGTCCAGCCCATGATCAGGTACGGTCGGCGACGGAAGCCGAAGATCGGGTAGCAGTCCGTGAACACAGCGGCGAACATGCGAAGCGCACGCGGGAGGCGCACGAGCGCCGTGGCTGTGGCCGTGAGCGTCGCCGACATGTACAGGTAGTTGTTGAGCACCGAGTAGATAACGCCGAGCACCGTGCCGTAGACAACGCCGACAGCCGCGATGTGCGCGAGGAGACCGATGTTCCCGAGCGAGAAGACTGACGGCGTGCCACCTGGACGCAGTGCGCCACCTTCAAGCCCGTCGAGCTCGAGGTCGACGAGCGGCGACTTCAGCTCCTCGAACGGCGCACCGCCGGCGCGTGGCGTGAGCTCGAGCCCGAGCACCTTCTGCTGGAGTGGGTCGAGTGGGGGCGTGGCTGGTTGCTTCATCGGAGCTGCTGGTGCCGGTGCTGCGTGGCGAGAAGAGAAGTGAGCTCCACGAGCACGGGAGAGTTGCTGGCCATGAGAGTTGCTGGATGACGCTCACGTCGGGCGAAACGTTGCACGCATCTCACATAATTAATTGATCACCAATGACTTGCCCAACACATCCTGGTCATTCCTTCCCCATCGGCGCGTGCCTCGCGCCAATTGGGTTGGAAGGTGGTCACAGGAATGGCTCTCATTGGTACGTTTGGTCAGCTGACAAAGGAGCCGGTGACAGGCGGATGACAGGCGGAGCGATGACTATATTTTATATCATACAGATAAGCCTGGCTAATCTGATCCCTGATAAATTTGATATCCTACTATACATGATTGCCACTCAATCCACCGATACCGTTTCTATATAAACGTATGGGCAAAATCTGATGCATCACAAAATTGATATTTGATACCTCATCGGCCAAAA
>JAASFV010000708.1:0-16451 GCA_023334015.1 Globisporangium paddicum
CTCACGCAACCTCCGAGGCCGCGCCGATCAAACAACTAACGCTGCAAATTCGGGAGGTACCAAGCGACAACACACACCACCAGTGCCGAGAAAATGGCAGCGGGCTTGCTTCGCTTGAGCTTCTCGCTGAAGTCGCCGCTCACGGATCTGATATTTTTGATGTGATTTGCTAAATAGCCTATGAATAATTGCTGAGAAATCAGTTGCTTGTCGATGACTGGAGTACGGCTGTGCTCGCCTTGCAGTGCTGTAAATGCTTCCAGCGCCAATAAGCATTACTCTTGTTTGTTCTTTGATTCGTTAGAGCTGTCTTCGTTACGAATATTTATATGTACACTTACAAGTTCTGCTTGTGAGATTAGCGAAGGTGGCGACAAGAAAAAAAATCCTGCTCGCACAAATCTATTCGCTACTAGTGGCGACTACGGTGGCGGCGGCACCTGCCTCTTTCTGCTGGTTGTGGATCTCCACAAGATGTGGGAAGAGCGCACGAAAGTCCTTGTCTCGGCAATTGAATGCCAGCGAAGCCACCGCAAACTCTCGTTTCTGATTGTCAGGAAAATATATAGCACCGCGTAAGTCCATCGATGGATGGATACATGACGAAAACAATTGGAGAGCATACCTCCTCGTCACTGCTCTCGATGCTTCCGGTCGTCATCTGATCTTCTAGCTGCGAGCATAAGATCATTGTTAGTCGCCATGAGCATTAGCGCATCTGTCCACATAGTGTATCATGCAAACCAGTGCAGGCAGCTTGTACCATGAACGAGTAGAGACCCGTGAGGATGGATGCAACGGCCCACACGGGGTTCCACGTCTCCGGGTGAAAGTCCGACATGCTCAGGCAGATGCGGCGGTTTACTTCGAAGCGGCCGTTGGGCGTGAGCATGAGTACAGCCGGTGGCTTCATCGGGTAATCGGGCGGGAAGCGCAGCTTGCCGTGGTAGCACCCGCCGGCGTACGGCGAGTCGGCCGTACCCGTGATCACGTAGTGCCACTCGAGGATATTCTTCTCAAGTGGCGCGGCCTGGATGTTTTCCACAGGTGCGCGCTGCAGCGCCAGGTACTCCTTGCGCAGGCGGTTCGTGGCCATCGCGGACGCCATTGTCTTGCTCGTCAGGTCGTTCGTTCTTTCTTTCTTGGTGGTGACCAGCAAATGCTGGAATTTCGGGATTTGTGGCTTTTCATCCTAGAAATTCAGGATCTTTCCACGAATCTGTGTTTGATTGGCTGAAATTTGAGCGCTACCTATTCGTGATTGGCTGTAAGAGGAGTTTTTTTGGCGCGTAAAAATGGCTGCAGATCGTACTTTAGCGGAGTGAGATTGCATTTTGGCGCCAAGTTGAAACCCCAGCCAGCAGCCACGCACAGCACGCACAACCACAGAAGACGCGCGAGAGCGAGCAAGAAGCGGCATGAGCTCGAGACGCTCGGGCACCAGCGCAGGCAGCTCGCGCAAGGCGGCGCTTGAGGAGATCCGTCGGCTGCGTGACGGCGGCGGCAGCGCACGGGTCGAGACCGATGAGGAGCGCTCGTCGCGCATAGCGACCTACGTGCCGCAGGAGGAGAGCGTGTACAAGACCGTGACCGAAGAGGAGTACGCGAAGCTCGTGCGCGAGCGGCGCCAGGGACTGCCCTTCGTCGAAAACGATGATGGCGAGATGGGCTACTTTGATGATGGCGAGGAGCAGTTCTTCGAGTCCGACCCCGAGCCCGATGCTGCAGCGGGCGCCGACGGCGACGATGACGATGGCGCGGGCGGCAAGAAGCGCAGCGCCGGCGCGCTCTCGAGCTCGTATATGCGCCGCGCCAAGAAGATGCAGCGCGCCAAGCTGGGCTCGGGCAACGACCAAAAGATCACCAACATGTTCTTCTCGGCGTCCGGTGGGTCCAAGGGCAAGGCGGCCGCGGCTGGCGGCAACGCAGCGAATGGCGGGGCTCCAGGGGGAGGCAAGTCACGAGCAAACACTAAGCGAGGTTCGTGACTAACTATTTCTGTCATGTTCTTGTTGGCCATGTTGATATGGAAAGTAACACTGCGCCTTGCGTTTTTGTGTGATACAGACATTGATCTCGACAGCATGCTCGACGACCTGACGAACAACCCAACCGAGTCGCGTCAGGCATACGCCCGTCCGATGTCCTACTCATCGGGCGTCTCTGCAAAACCGAGCACCTCGTCGCTCAGTTCGACCCAACGCACAACAGCGTCTTCTTTATCCAGCGGTATTGGTCGTTCCTCGCAAAAGTTCACGAGCCAGTACAACGATGATAATGACGTGGACGATGACATCAACATGGACGACGACAGCGCCTACGAACCCGATGTCGGCGATGATCCGATGGACGATGACGGTGCACAAAAAAACGGGCGCGGTGACGAGTCCAATGAGGATGCTGACATGGCAGTCAAGTCAGAAGAAGACGACATTGCAAAAGAAGAATCTGCTGCAAAGCCCGTGCTGAGCAAACGAGACTTGCTGCTGCGTAAGGCACGCGAGGGTCGTCTGCAGACCACAGAGCCAACCGCGCGTGTCCTCGCAGGCGAACCACAGGCACCCAAGGAGAAGGCAAACCTTTCTATCTCTATTGGCATGGTGGGTGACGTGCCGTCGAACGAAGTTGCCGAGTGGTGGCAAGCCGGTGGTGCGATGAACAACACTTCCGAGGCTGATGACCCGGAGGCCGAGCCAGAGACGCTGGCGACTTCCGACACGATCCAGTTGTACTGGATGGACGCTGTTGAGGTGCGCGACCGCCCGGGTAAGATCTACCTCATTGGCAAGATCAAGACGTCCAACAGTGGTGGCAAGAACGGCACGCCCACGTACAAAAGCTGCTGTGTGATCGTGAACAATCTCGACCGCTACATGTACCTCGTGCCTAAGGGCGAGCAGGCGCTCAAGGAGCTGCCCAAGCCCGACCAACAGCAGGCGTGGATGAACATGCACGAGGAGATCCGCAAGATCCTTATCCCGTCGTGCATCACGAACAAGCGCGATCAGGAGGCGTTCCAGACCAAGCTTGTCGAGCGCAACTACGCGTTCGAGGCCGCTGATATGCCTCGCGGCAAGAACCTGTTCCTGAAAGTTAAGTACGCAGCCAAGTACCCATCGCCACCGACCGACATTTGCAACCGCGGCGGCAGGACGTTTAGCCGCATCTGCGGTGCGTTCACGAAGCCGCTCGAGAACTTCCTCGTCAAGCGCAAGCTGCTCGGACCCGGCTGGATCGAGATCACGAATGTGCGCAAGTCGAGTGAGAGTGCGAGCTACTGCCACGCCGAGTACGAGACGTTCGCGCCCAAGAACGTGAGCTCGATGCAGGGCGGTGGGCTCACACCGCCGCCGCTCACGGTCATGAGCCTGAGTCTCAAGACGATCTGCAACCCGATGACGGGCAAGCACGAGGTCGTCGCGCTCTCAGCAATCACGGAAAACGGCGTGAGCTCTGATGGCGGTAGTGCGCGCGCTAACCCGCAGCACCGAATCTCCCACTTCACGGCCATTCGCCCGCTGGACGCGAACGCCGAGTTCCCGAGTGAGTACGTCGCGGCGGCGCAGAGAGACAACCGCTTTGGTGGAACTACCGAAGATGGCTCGCCTACGATCAATAAGGAGTGTCTGCGCATAGAACTGAACGAGCGCATGATGCTGAGCTACTTCCTGACACGCGTGCAGCGCGATGACCCGGACGTGATCGTGGGCCACAGCCTGCACAAGTACGCGCTCGACGTACTCTTGTCGCGCATCGACAACTACAAGCTGGGTGGCCTCTGGTCGAAACTCACGCGGTTGCGTCGTGGTCGCCTGAACCCGACGAAGGATGGTGAAGGTTGGAACGAGCACCGCATGGACGACATGGTCAACGGCCGCCTCTTCTGCGATACCTACGTGTCGTCTAAGGAGCTGCTGACGTCGCAGAACAACTACTCGCTGTCGTTCTTGGTGCAGACCTTGCTCTCCAAGCAACACGTGGAGGTGGAGATGTCAGACATCCCGCAGATCCTGCACGGCGGTGCGAGCAACTTCATCCGATTCCTGCGCCACACACTCGACGACGCCATGTTTGTGCTCCAGCTCATGCACAAGCTCGAGGTGCTGCCGCTTTCCAAGCAGCTCGCGAACCTCTGTGGCTACCTATGGCCGCGCACGCTCGAGGGGAACAAGCGTGCCGAGCGCATTGAGTATCTATTGTTGCACGAGTTTGGTCGTTCGAAGCACAAGTTCATCGTGCCGGAGAAGTACAAGACGAAGACCGATGCGGACAAGTCTGGCAAGAAGCGCGAGGCCTCGTACGCTGGTGGCATGGTCTTCGCACCCAAGAAGGGGCTCTACGACAACTTTGTCGTGCTTCTGGACTTTGCCAGTCTCTACCCGTCGATCATCCGCGTACGTTCATTTGTGGTCATTCATTGCGAGTGCGTATGCGTATCTATGAATGTGGACTGTAAGACTGACTATATCTCTATGGTATGTGCCCACTAGGAATACAACATTTGCTTCACAACAGTGGAGCGACAACTCATGGACGATACCGGCCACGTCGTAACGTCCAGTAAGAAGAAGAAGAAGGCCAAGCAAGTGCCAATGACGATCAACGACGAGAACATGGACGACGAAGACATCGACCACGAGGCCGAGCAAGAGGACATCGCCGCGGACTCGGACATCCCGCCACTGCCCAGTAGCGCCTGCGAAGAAGGCATCCTGCCTGCAGTCATCAAGCGGCTGCTGGACTCCCGTAGGCAGGTAAAGCAACAGCTCAAGATCGAGACGAAGGATGGCAACACAGAGAAGGCCAACCAGCTCGACATTCGCCAGAAGGCAATCAAGCTCACGGCCAACGCGATGTACGGCTGTCTGGGCTTCCGCTTCTCGCGCTTCTACGCCAAGCCCATCGCCGCGCTGATTACGTCGACGGGTCGCCAGACGTTGCAGCGCGCCAAGGAGGTTGCCGAGCAAGAGTGCGGCTACGACGTTGTGTACGGCGACACGGACTCGATCATGGTGGATTCGCGCACGGACAAGCTCGAGGACGCCAAGCGCATCGGTCGCGAAATCCAGGTGCAGTGCAACAAGCACTTCAAGCTGCTCGAGCTCGAGGTGGACTACATTTTCAAGACGATCCTGCTGCTCAACAAGAAGAGGTACGCCGCGCTAGTGCTCCATGAGCAGTCGAACGGCGAAGCCGTCTTCAAGAAAGAGGTCAAGGGTCTCGACATGGTGCGTCGCGACTGGTGTGTGATTTCCAAGGTCGTAGGTAACGAGGTCCTCGACTTCATCTTGTCGGGCAGCGCGCGCGACGAAGTCGTCGAAAGCATCCACGAGCACCTCGAACGCGTGGCCGAGCGCGTGCGGTCGGGCAATGAGCCGATCGCGCAGTTCGTGATCACCAAGAACCTGAACAAGCAGCCGGAGCAGTACCCGGACCGCGCCAAGCAGTACCACGTGCAGGTGGCGATCGCCATGCGCGCACAGGGCAAGCCCATCGGAGCGGGCACGCACATCCCGTACGTGCTCTGCCTCGAAGAAGAGCCCGGAAGCGGCCGCCGCGCGTACCACCCAGACGAGGTCGTGCGCTCGGGCGGCAAGCTCACGATTGATGTGGAGTGGTACCTCGAGTCGCAGATCCACCCGCCCGTGAATCGCCTGTGCGCGCACATCGAGGGCACGTCGAGCCCACAGCTGGCGCATTGCCTGGGACTGGACACGTCCAAGTTCTCGCACGCGGCCAACCACTTTGGCGAAGAGAACGATGGCGCTGACTCGATCCCGAGCGTCCTGCAGAACGACGCCGATCGCTTCAAGGCTTGTGCGCCGCTGGAGATCACGTGCAGTAGGTGCAAGCTGACAAGCGCGTTCCCGGGCGTGTATGGCTCGCGGCTCACGGACGGCTCACTCTTCAACGGCCTGAGCTGTCCGTCGCCAGACTGTCGCGCGGACTTCTGGGGCTACGACAAGGAAGGCATGAACGGCGCTGTGGGCGACGACTTACAGGCTGTGCTGTCCAACCGGCTGCACATCGCCACGCGCGCGGCCACGAAGCGGTACTACGAGGCCTGGGTTGTGTGCTCAGATGTGACGTGTAAGACGCGCACGCAGAAGCAGTCGCTGCGCGGCAACGGCAACATATGCTCGGCGCCCGGCTGCCGCGCCCCGACGACGATGGAGTTCCCCGACAGCGCGCTGTACACGCAGCTTAAGTTCTTCGAGGCGCTCTTCGACGTTGAACGCGCGCAGAAGAAGGTCCAAGAGCAGCGCAGCCGCGGACCTTCGAGCGCCGTGGGCGCAAGTGTGGACGTGAAGGCGGACCTGCCGCAGCTCTCGGACCGCCATCGCGCGGTGCTCAAGAAGCTGCACGATCAGGCCTACGAGGTAAGAGTTTTGTGTTGTTCTCTATGGGGTTGTGGCTTGTGGGCTGTTGGTTCTAACATTGTTATATGTATATGTGTGTGATAGGCTGTGCGCCGCAACGACTACAACTGGGTCAAGCCAGCAATCTGGCAGGCGCTGTTCACATAGGAAAGGCACGAGAAATGAGCGACGCAAGCATCCATCGTACGTGGCTGAGAGCGGTATTTATCCAGTCGTTCGCGGCCTTCGCTCTCGAACAAACAGCAAACTCACCTCAGATGAATCAGCGTGTAGGCCAATGTCATCATCAAAAAAGTCACAACTTCATCACAGTGTTCGTCGACAAAGCTCAATTTGCTTTACCACCTGACTGACACGCACGCTACATGCCCTCGCTCTTGAGCAGGTGGCTGATAGCGGACACGAGCTCACTCTGCGCAATGTCGAGCGCCGGGTCGGCGATCTTGTCGGTCAGCAGCTGGTCGAGGTGCTTGCGCAGGGCCTTGATGAGCACGCCGATGCGTGCGACGGCGCCAAAGCGGATCCACGAGTCCAGCGTCAGCAGGTTCTTCTCGTGCACGACCGCGAGCGTGCCGCCAAATAGCAGCAGTGCGTACGGGTTGACCATCGTGCTTTCGCGCACAAAGACCTTGGACGTCTGCACGAGCTCCGTGTAGAGCAACCATGGCGAGTCGTACTGCGTCTGCACAAAGTTGCACGACGACGGGTGCAGGAACACACGCTCGCGCGGCTGGTACTGGCTGTTGGTGTTGCTATTAGGAGTCTTGCTAGCCGCTGGCGATGGCTTCTCCTCCTCACCAGCCAAGGCCGGCACCGACCGAATAAAATACCGGATCTTCTTGGCGTCGTGCTCCTCCGTGAACGCGCCGTGGGCCGACTGGAAGTACTTTTGCTCCGGGTACACCACCTGGGCCACATTCCCGTAGAGCCCCGCGCACAGCGCTGCCTTGACGATGCGCGGCACGCTGGCGTTCAGGTTGAGATGCGCGGCGTTGTGCGAGTCGTAGAAGCCAATGTCGCCCAGCTGCGTCAGATACTGCTGCTTGAGGTCCAGGATGCTCTCGAGGGTGTCGAACGACAGCCCGTGGTCTTTACAGAAAGCGCGCTTGAACTTCTGCCCCTTGACTGGGACGTACTTCTCCACTACACGGCAGAGCAGCAGATGGTCGCTCTTCAGGTTCCCGTTGAGCTCCTTCTTGAGCGCATCCTGTTTCTCGCGAAGCTCCGGATCCGACATGCTCATCAGGAACGGGTTCTTGCTTGAAATGCACGCCGCGATGATCGCCACGGGCTCAATGCAGCGCAGGATCGAGCCGAAGACCAGGAACTTGCCGATGCGCGCGTCCAGCGGCAGCATCGCCAAGTGGCTGCCCAGTGGCGTGAGCTTCACCTCTTCGTCGTTAACGTGTGGTCCCTTCTCGGCGCTGCTGTTGACCTGCTTGAACGCAGCGATCTCCACGAGCTCCTGTATGGCGGCGTCGATGGCTTCCTGCTGCGGGGGCTCGATGGCCTTGGCCAGGAAGCCCTTGATCGACCCCAGGCCCAGCTTCTTGATCTGGAGACAGAGCTGCTCAAGGGACACCCGGTGGATTTCCGCAGAGAGCTGCGCCTCCAAGGACGCGAAGCGCTTGCGTGAGAAGACACGGTAGCACGTACCGGCCTGAACACGACCTGCTCGACCCTTGCGCTGGTCGCACGCCGCCTGGGCCGCCCAGCAATCAAGCAGCTGTGAGCGACGCTGGCGGTTGTCGTACACCATCTCCTTGACCTTGCCGCAGTCGACCACAACCGTGATGTCGTTGATCGTGATGGATGTCTCGGCAATGTTGGTGCTGACAATAATTTTGGTCTTCCCCAGGGGCGCGGGTCGGAACACGAGCGCTTGGTCGGCACCCGAGAGCGAGCCGTGCAGTGCTAGAACCAAGATCTTGCTGGCGATCTGGCTCGTGTGCATGAGCATCTCCATCAGGCGCTTGATCTCCGCAGTGCCTGGCAAGAAGACCAAGATCGCGCCACCGTCCGTCTTCTTTTGGTCAACCAGGTGGGTGATCAGGTGCGCCACCATGTCGTAGTCGATCCTCGAATCGTCAACCTTGTCAGCGAGCTCCTGAGCCGAGAGCTCGTGCAGCCGCTTGGGTTTCTCAACGTCGCCGTCTTGGTCAGCGCTCTTGTCGCTCTTCTTTCTCTTCTCAGGCAGCAGTTTCTTCGACACGTCGTACTTGGTCATCGCAAGGATGTCGTCGAGAAAGTTGATCTTCACGGGGAACGTGAATCCAGGGATGTCGAGAACGGGGCACGGTGAGTTGGACACGGACCTAGGAGGAAAACGTGGTGAAACACAGGTCAGAACACAGCTCAAGAACATCACAGAAGGTGAAGAAAATAATGACGCACGCAAAGTAGTTGACGAAGAGGTCCGAGTTCATCGTCGCGCTCATAAGGATCAGGCGTAGGTCCGGTCGCTTCGGCAGCAGATCGCGCAGGATCGAGAGCAAAAAGTCCGTGTCAATGTTACGCTCGTGGACCTCGTCGACAATGATGTGCGAGACCTATATCGAAGACACAAGAATGGTAAGTACACAACCAGCCTCTGAGCACCAAATTCACACACCAACGTACCCCTGAGAGAGTTCGGTCGGACAGCAAACGGCGAAGCAGCACGCCCGTCGTGCAGAACAGTAGTCGTGTGTTGGCCGATTTCTTGGCGTCCATGCGAATCTGGTACCCAACAATGTCGGCGATCTCCTCGCAGCGCTCCTGGGCAACGCGGGTGGCCACGCCAATGGCAGCGATTCGTCGTGGCTGCGTACATATAATTTGGCACTCGCCGCCGCGGTTGCTGTCAATGTACTCGTCGAGAATGAACTGCGGCACTTGAGTAGTCTTGCCACAGCCCGTCGCTCCGCACACGAGCACCACTTGGTTGTGCTTTAGGTACTGCACGACATTGTCCTTCTCCGCACCTGCTGGGAGCTTGGTACGCGCGCGCTGCATCTGCTGGAACTCGGGCTTGCGGTCCTTGCTCTGGCGCAGCTGGAAGAGTTTGTCGCTCATGCGCTTGACAGCCTCAACGTCTACTTTCCTTTCAAATTTGCCGTTCGGACGCTTCTTTGGCTTTTTCATCTGGTCGTTATAGCCTATCTTCTTGCCTCCAGCTGCTGATACTGGCGCAGGTGGCGGCACCATTGTCTTCTTCTTTGGTGTCTTGGTACTGGCCGACGCATGCTCCATGAGCACGATCTTGGGCGTCTTGACTTTCTTCCCACACTCGCCCAGGATCGTGTCGACCGCAACGCAAATTTCGTAGATCATCGGTTCTCCCAGCATGCCCGAGCAGCTCTTCAGCACACTACCGCACGTGAAGAGTAGGAATGGCTGGAGCGCAGGGTTCGTTGTCGTGAGCCCAATGACCGGTAGCTCAAACGGGTATTTCGACGTGGCTAGCAACAGGATCTCAAGCTGCACGTCATCTGAGACTTGGAGCACCAGCAGTTGTGTATCTTCACTCAGCACTCGCGCCTCAAATCTGTCGTCGTAGATGGCTTCGAGCGCAAAGAGTTCATCCTGACGCTGCGCTGCAATCTCGTCATCGGCTGGTAGCGTTTCAGTTGGCGCCTGGGTGAGCTCAACTTCAAAGTGCTTGAGCTGGTGCGAGTAGAGCTTTCGGATGAGCACGAACATGACCTCTGGCGATGGGGATTCGTTCCCGGCGTCCTCTGGATGCGCTTGTAAGTACGCATTCGCGACCGTGACAGCGTCCCGACGATCGTAGCCGTATTTCATCAGCCGCTGCACCATCACGGGGGACATGGCCACCTGGTCGTCCTGCCTTTTGTCGACTGCCGTAGTGAGCACGACGTCGAGTTGCGTACCCTCTGGGTTGAAGCCCTTGGGCAGTTCGCCCTCGGGCACGTTCAGACAAAGCCAGTCGAGTATGATCGTCATGAACTCGTCGTCCGAGTGGTCGGGGTCTTTCTTGCAGGCCTGGAGCGCACCCTGGATGTGCGCCGGCTGGAAGCCGATCTTGCGCAGCTGCTTGGAGACGTGCTCGTAAAATTTGTCACGTGCCGCTTTATCCTCGTCCTCGTCATCCACAGCAGCAGCACCATTGGCACTGTCAGCCTCTCCTGGCGAGGCCGAGGTGATAGTCCCCAACGTGCGCAGCACCTGCTCGATCATTTCTCTGCACGCAGCGCTCATGAACACCTGCTTGGGCACATTGGCGCGCTCGCGGTTCTCCCGCTGGCGCTGCTTCTTGTTGCGCTCCTGCTGGCGCTCGAGCTTCGCCTTGTCGTAATCAGCCTGGGACGCAAAGTAGCGGTCCGATGTGAGTTCCGTGGGAAACTTCTTGGCGGAGCCCGCGTCGTCAGCGACCGGTGAGTCGGGTGTGTTGCCCCAGAGATCCATGGCGTCCTCGGTGTCCTCGCCAGCATCGTCTCCTGCAAACGGGGCCGCTGTGACAACCAGGGTGGGGACAACAGGCGCCGCCGCTTTTCGCGCCGCGATCGCCGCCGCTTTCTTGCTCACAAATCCTTTCTTGGCCGCTGCGTCCTCGCCGGGCACCGCCATCGAAAGCCAGAGCTCGCGGTACGGATCTGGCAGCTTGCGCTCGAGCGGCCGCTGCGGCTCAATATACTTAAACGCGAGCAGCGCGGCGCAGTGCTTGGCCTCGTCCAGCGAGTCGAAGTCCTGCACGGGACAGAACTTGAGGTCCTTGGCCGAGTTCTTGTCGTCCGGCAGCACGCAGCGCACCCTAATTGATAGTAGCAACGCGTTACGACACTAATTAAATGCCTCACCTGCCCATAGCAGAAGTGCTAGATGCGCACCTGAACTTGCCCTCGGCGGCCTTCGCGTTCGGGTAGAAGGCGTTGCGGCGCTTCTTGGCCTGACAGTACTCGTGCAGCAGCTGCACAGGCGTGCGCTGCCACTCCTTGCAGAGCACGCCCTGGCGCATTGCCTGGTCAACAGAAAGAGAGAGAGAGAAAGGAGACAGCAGGTCAGCAGGTATGAGCAGCAGTCTGCTATCAGTCTACTGCTGTTAGGTGCGTACCTCGCCCATGGACACGGCCACGGTGCCCGCGCCGCGCTGCCGGTGCCCTGGTGTCCGTCCGCCTCGCATCTCGCTCGTCGTTGTTCACTTTGGGTCGAGCCATCCAGGCTGGTCAAACAAAGTTAAGGTGTACCACGCCAATTTGCTGATAAGTAATGTCTGTCAGACTAAGATCAACATTTTTTTACTATAGTTAATGTTTATAACACTAAATAAAGCATGAGCCACACCATTGCCACATTATACTTGGACATGCCATACCAATTGGTGTCCATTGCAACGACAACGAGGTGATGGCGATGGAGACCGATGCGCCGGACGCTGCAGGAGCCCAGATGCAATTCACGCACGTGCGTCCGCCAGGCCGCCTGCTGGTACCGGACGTCCGCATCCGCGTGAGCGCCGCTGCGAACACCAAGCAGCTGGAGAAGCGCTTCAACTACCTCTGGCACGGCGCGCACAGCATCCTGCCTACGAATGCGCTCTTGGCGCACCAAATGATGTACGAGTTCTCTCGCATTATCCCCTTACGAGGGCAGTACGATGCAGTGTGCCTATCGCTTATACTAACACATGCATGCACTTGTGCGATTGCTACTGTAGCTCGTCGATGATGGAGATGGCGCGCACCAATCGCGTGGAGCTCCCCGCCGCTGTGCTCGACTTTGTCTGTGAGTGCTGCGGAGCACTTATCGTACCGAGCCTCTCTGCGGACGTGCGCGTGCAGTCACAGACGCACAAGTCGAGAGCGAACCGCAAGATCAGGCGGGAGCGGCGCAAGCTCGCGGCGCAGACAGGAACTCCCGGCGTGGCGCAGCTTCTGCTCAACATACTGGCATGTTGTGTAGCATGCTCTCTATTAGAAACAATATGCAAATGGCGTCGTTCTTATCAAGCCTTTGTGTCTATGCTACTTTATGATGTCTATGTAGCGCATCTCGTGCCACCGCTGTAACCACGTGAACGTCCGCGCTGGCGCGTCCGAGGTCATCAAATCAAAGTCCAAGAAACGCCAGCTTGAGTCTGCCGTTGTAGAAGCCGACCCTGGCGCCAAGCGTGCTAGAACGGCTGAGCCCACGGCGTTCGCATCCGAAATCAGCTCAGCACCAGATGCAAAGCCAGCACAGGAGCAGCCTCGCAGCATGTTTGCCGTGCCGCCCAGTCCGCCGAGAAAACTACTCGACGGGCCCAAGAAGAAGAAAAAGAAGAAAGCGCCGGACGCCGCCGTCGTGGCCGTCAAAAGCAGTCTCAGCTCATTCCTACAGAGTCTGCGCCCAGGCACATCCAAGTGAGGGGCTCACAGATACTCACCACCCATGTAGGCATTCGTATCTGCTTTGAATGGGACTATAAGATAGCTGTAACCTTGGGTTTTTTATGTGAGAGAGGAATCTGGGCCGAACGATGTGAGCTGAGTCCACGAGGCGCGCAGCACGTCGTCGCGGCTCGGCAGGCTCCAGGATTTCATCGTCGATGGGTACCGCGCGCTCATAGAACCAGAGAACGCCACGCTCCAGTGGTTCCCACCATGATCGTCCTCCTCAGCTGGCGACTCGCGCGGCAAAACAACACAAGCTGCGGACTCCTTGGCAAGACTATTGCTGCCATCTCCAGCATCCTGGCTCTCCACCATGTCACTTGCGATGAGCTTTGACTCGAGTGAGACGTCCTCAGGCGACTCGTCTGCTGCGTTCGCATCTGTTGACTGAGGAGATCGCGTCTCGTCTTGGTTGCCAGTCTGCTGCTTTGTCTCAAGTGGCACTGCTGATGCTGATGGACGCTGTCGACGAGGACGACGCTGTGGCCGAGCCTTCGCAAGCGTCTGGTTGCGCTCCGTGATTTTAAAGATCTTGCCCAGAATGCCAAAGAGCTTGTCGCGTGGTGGGTCTTTCTGCTCCTCGAGGATCTATTAATCGTGAGATACCACCATCAGTGTTCGTCAGATACAACACCCAGGTACCACCAGTTTATAGACGGTCGGCCACCTTACAAGACCTCACCCTGCGCGTGTCCCGGATTGGCATCTGCACCATCACAAGTGTTTGGTTGTGCACGAGGCCGTCGTAGAAGCGGATGAAGCCGTCGACGGTCGTGAAGTTATCGTCCCAGAAGAGCACCTGCAGGCTCTTGTTCCCTCGCAAGACCGCGCCCAGCACGTGAGCCAGCGCGTCGCCGCACTCGTTCCCAGAGACATCGAGCACTTGGAGCGACTGGTTGAACTTCAGCGCTGCGGCTGCCGTCGTGATCACGTGAGGCCCAAAGATCATGGTCGAGTCGCTCTTCAGACAAAGTTCTCGGAGAGGCAGCGGCTTGGACGATGTTCGGACGTCGCTGAGAGATGGACACTTGTGAAGCAGTTCAGCGCTCCCACCTGCTGCTTTGGCTGCGCTTCCGCCGAGGATGAGCGCAAAGGCGTTGGCTGCAGCGACCTCAATGGCGCTGGGCTCATCGAGCAACGCGGAGGATTGTTCGTGGAAGCGCTGCAGACTGCTCGCAGTGTTTCTCTGAACGTACCCATTGCCCTCAAGACTGAGCGACGTGAGCGTTCGACAGGCTCGAAGCGAGTGAAGCAGCAGGATTGACTGTCATTAGTCACGCACACAAGTAAATCAGCACACGACAAACGTAGTCTCAAGGACAGCAGGGCTCTCACTTCGTACCGTCTTGTCGTGCAGCCGCGTGTAGTCGAGACGCAACGAGGCTCTTCCGACGAACGGCGAGGCGTCCACCAGACGCGCCAGCAGGTCCGCCTTGTCGCCACTCAGGTCGTTCTCACTCAGATCGACCAGACAGGGCAGTGCGCGGCCCGTGTTCTTGAACATGGGCGCGAGAATGTTTCTCAGATAGGTCTTCTTGAGCCCCGTGAAGCAGTGAGAGTTCCCGGCCTTGACTCTGGCGAGCGCGTGCTTGGAGATGCGAGTGAGCGACTGCAACAACAGAGTTCGAGGGCTGAACTGGCGCTGCATGCCCCGAAGGAACACTGTCGAGAGGCTCTGTGTCTTGCCCAGGATCCAGCCCAGATCCTGGCTTGCCTGTGAGCGCATACGGTTGTACGACAAGTCCAGGACGCGCAGCGAAGACTCGTGCAGCAAGCTGTTCTGGCGCAATGCTTGGAAGAAGACGTTCAGGTCGAGTCTCGACTGCGAGACGTCGAGGCGATGCAGTGCAAATGCACCTGTGAGCCAGTTGGAGAGTACGCGCGTACCCTCTTCATTGAGGTTGTTACCCGAGAGGTTGAGCTCGCGCAACGACGACGAAAACGCCGGGTTAGCCTTCATGGCCAGCAGCAGGCGCCGGTTTGAAACTGGGCTGAGGCTGCACTGCTCGAGCTGTAGCACCTCGAGACCACTGGGCAGCAGCTCAAAAATTGTGGCCATCTCGTTGGCCATAGACTGCGAGAACCGGTTGAACGAGAAGTCGAGTCTTCGCAACTGTAGCGGTTGTTGCTGGACGCGCTTGATCGTGGACTGGAGCACCACGTGCTGCAGGATGCGCAGTGACCGGGCCGTCAGGTCGACATTCGTGAGCGCGAACGCCGTGATGGCCGAGAACGGCGACAGAAGCGCCTGGAAGAGCGCACTCATGCCCACCTCGTTCATCATCAAGTCGTACACCACGACGCTCTCAAAACAGTGGCAGTGTCCTAACGTCCGCGCGAGCGCTTGGACCTCTCTCAGCTGGATGATAGAGTTGAGTGCTGAAGAAGATTTCAGCAGTGAAGACTGCTGGTAGCCATTGACGCCTGGGGGAAAGCTGAGGATGTACTGGAAGTCCACGCACGAGCCAGCGGACTCAGCGAGTCGAGTCGAGACACTGGGGCGATAGGGCACGCCCAGGTCGTCGCAAAACGCACGGTAGGCCGTCATCATGGTCTCATGAAGCACCGCTTTGTTTGTAGCGGTCGCTGGAGTTGTAGCTGGAAAGAACTCTTCCCAGTGGTACTGAGGAGGTAGGTGGACCTTTGGAAACTGCTTGGCTGGGAACACAAGACGAAGACCGTGAAGTAGCCGCTGGAGCAGTCGAACGACGCTCTCCGTGTGGACACCTGGGTCGAAATGCAGCATCTGCGGATACTGACCGGCTACGAAGAGCTGGATGGACGCTGTGGGCGCAGCAGATGAGGTCGCAGTAGACCACAAGACGTAGATCTGCTGAATGTGCATTAGCTGGGCTTCCTTCCAGGCCACGAGCTGCGTCTTGAACGGCTTCTTGCGCTGCAGCAGCCAGAGACGGAAGGCCGAGATGACTACGAGGCGCTTGTAGAACCTGCCGTTCTTGTGCAGCAGCACCCACTTCATGAGCGCAGGCGCGTCGTCGCGGTTCGCGAAGAGCTTCTCGACGGTCGCGAGCTCCCCAGGCTTCAACTCCTCGTAGCTCAGGCGGTTGATCGGCCAGCGCACACGGTCTTCCAAGAGCAAGGCGCTTGGTTCCGCTTGCACGTCCATTGTGAGCTGTGTGGGGGCGGAGGCTGTGAACACTAGCGTCCGAAGACCTCGTGGAGCTGCTCGTTTTGATAATTCGTTTGCCGAAAATAGATTTCGATAGGTGGTGAAACGTGTCGGTTTCGTGTGAAACCGAAGATAGCCCACACGATGTCGCCAATGGAAAAAAAAACTGGAGCAAGGGCGTGAGCTCCGGTCTCGCGCTGCCGCGGGTGCTCTATTGGAGGCTGTGCTGCCCATGGTCGCTGTGTTGGCTCGCCTCTGTATCGGGTCTACAACAGCAGTGGGCGGCCTCATGATTGTCAAGCGTAAGGCATGTTGGAGCGCAGCAAGACATGCAAGGTCATACCCCAGCCACCAACAAGCAATTATTTATCAACACTTATTTAAAAGCTATTCACTGTCAGCAAAGTCCATCAGATGCATATGATCCGCGAGCGGCGACTTCAGCGAGAAGCTCAAGCGAAGCAAGCCCGCTGCCATTTTCTCGGCACTGGTGGTGTGTGTTGTCGCTTGGTACCTCCCGAATTTGCAGCGTTAGTTGTTTGATCGGCGCGGCCTCGGAGGTTGCGTGAG
>JAASFV010000709.1:0-16418 GCA_023334015.1 Globisporangium paddicum
CGAAAGGGGGAGGACTTTAACTTGCTTGCGAACAAGGCAAAAGGGAGACTGTTTATTTAGGCCCCGAGGGCGGCCCCGAGAGAAAGCACAAATTACTAGAGCTTTGTATACTATAGCTAGACCTAAATAAATGTAGTTTCACTGGCTATCTGAGCTCAGTGTTTCTGATTGACTACTTACTTATTTGTAATAATAGTCCGTGACAAGGCCGCATCATCGCTGGCCATAATTGTTTGTAAAATACGCAGCTGGCCCCTGGCTGGGTAGTCAGTGAGAACCTGTGCTAAGTTCGGTCTTACAGATATTGCATAAACAGTAGTTTGGCATAGTAGTTACTGCGGTGTAATTCACTCGTGCACCCCCGTTATAGGCGGTGGTGTCGTTATTGCTGGTGGTGGTGATTTAGAGCTCGTGAACGGTTCTTGTTGGCCAGTGTCTGCACCTAGCCACCTCTTGCACCAAAAGCGCTAATAATTTTTCCTGCAGTGCTCCTG
Source organism: Globisporangium paddicum (assembly GCA_023334015.1). Taxonomy (NCBI): domain Eukaryota; phylum Oomycota; class Peronosporomycetes; order Pythiales; family Pythiaceae; genus Globisporangium; species Globisporangium paddicum. The sequence continues at coordinate 495 of JAASFV010000709.1, forward strand.
GTGCAGGAAGATCGCATGCCCTATTTCATACTAATAATGCATTCAAACAGATAGAGGTGTTGCTCGCAATATTGCGAGTGTAAGCCTGTGGCCAACAATGGCAGCAGTCACGCGCTAACGTGCTATCCACTTCACAAGGCAATCGTAAGGTCAAATTAATGTGGTCCACATTATAGTCTTATGACAAACAAAGTGAGGTATATTTGGACCTCCAGAACTTGATGTACCATCAAATTATACAGGATGGGAAGGGGTGTGGTCTGCAACAACAAATCAAAGTCGGTACAGTACTAAGCACCAAGCCAATTGAGTCCGATTTATTTTGCCATGAAGCAACCAGTCCTTATCTTTATCCCTGATTTACTATGCGGAGTCTGATTTAGGGATCTCTGCCCCATCTAATGAACCAAATCGGAGGGCAAAATAACAGAAAACCACTAAAAGCGGACGGGCACGATATGCAAAAAAGTACTGTTTCTAAAGCTGAAAATTGAAAAAAAAAGCTCTTCGGACTCAAATGCATCACAACTCTCCGCTGTCGTGCGTCTTCTTGCTGATCGGGCCTGCGCTCGCAGCTAGCACGGGGGCCACATACTGGTCGTAGACCTGCTTGAACAAGCACTTGGGCGCGACGTCATCGACCCAACAGTTGTGCGGGATGTCGTCCACCACGTGGAGGTAGAGCCCACCTCGTTTGTCGAGCGTCTTGAGGCCGTACGTGTCCTCCTTGTACTCGGTCGTGTCCTTCATGTCGATGACGCGCATGGCGCTGAACTTGCTGGTCTTGAGTTCCTCGACGCTCGCGAGCTCACTGTACTGGCCCAGCACAGAGCTCTGCCACGGCGTGATGATGCCGTCGCTCGACGAGGCAAAGTAATGCGCGCTCTCGAGCTTGAGGTAATTGGTGCGGCGGCGTTGCTGGTCGTGCAGGCACTGGTCGTCCCCATTGCACGGGTTGAGGTTGTTGATCACCGGCAGGAACGTGTTGGTCGTGGTCCACGGGTCTTTCACAGGCGACCGCGCGTGGTTGAAGTGCGCGTAGTTCTGCGTCTCGGGGTGGTCTCGCGCGAAGACGTCGATCGCGTACTGGAACGTCCCGTCCAGGTCCGCGGGGGAGAACTTGGTCGTGTCAAAGAGCGACGGGGGCACCAATGCCGCCCCAAAGCCGCTGACGAACGCGACCGCGGCGTTGGCGTCCGCAGGCTGTGGGCCGTGGAACACGCCGTTCGCGACCCCGGCGAGGCTGATGAGCGTCGTGACCTTGTGGTCGTCCATCTCTTCGATGACCGCGCGCGCGAGCGCACCGCCCTGGGAGTGCGCCAGGAACACGTAGCCATCATCGAAGCGCGCGTCGCCCGTGACGATTGACCGGATCTCCGTGATCGCAAGCTTCACCTGGGCGTCGAGACCCTGCAGCGTGCACAGGTCATCGCAGAACGCGAGCGGAATGAAGACGCGGCCCTCGGCCGCGAGGCGGGCTTCGAACTGGTGGCCGCCGGCTTTGTTGGAGAACACGCCGTGGAAGTAGAGCACGGGCAAGGCGGCCAGAGCCGGCTGCAGCACCAGCAGCAGGCACGAGGCCGCCAGGAGGAGACGAGTTGGGAGCATGGGTCCTTGATGCGTTTGGCGAGGCGAAAGCGGGAGTGGTTCGTCTGAAGAGCATTGAGATGCTGTCCCGCGTCCAGGGGATGAATCCTAATTCAGTACCAGCAGCACGTGCAAATCTCCATCTCAATCCAAGAGCAGCCACGCACGCGGCGATGCCTATCCATTCTGATGTATCAATCTTGGAGTTCACACGCGGAGCGAAATCATGTTTACTCCTTTTGGCCAAAATCAACTGGTGCATTCATGCAATTGGCCAATTTTACCATGTATATGAGCGATGATTGGCGGATATTTGCTGGAAATAGACATTTTAGCTAATCAACAATCAAAACCTCTCAAACCTGCTTAAGACTAGTGGGCCCAAAAAGTAATGTACGTGTTTACGAGCGATAATTGGCAGATATTTGGTTGAGAATAAACATTACCACCAATCAACGGTTGAAACTTTCAAACCTGCTTTAAATGCAGGGTCCTCCAGTCCATGTACTAGACAAGGACGAACCAGACTGTATCCGTGCAAACCAAACCATTCTCCTTTGCATGTTCATAACTGAAACCATCTGCTGTGGAAGTTGGGCAAGTCTCGAATCTCGCCAATCACGGGTAAGCACGAGTTTACACAATACTCGTATTTTGCATCCCACACACTCGCACGTAGTGCAGAACTGCCTTGCTGCCCTGAGCCTACCTTCAACACTCTGAGCCACTCGTGTGGCGCGCATTCCAGCAGCATACTTTCTGTGCATACCAGGTCGATACATGGCCTGACGTAAAGTGAAGATGTTGAAGTGAGCTTCTGACGCTCCGTCACGTACCTTCTTGGTAAAGTCCTCATCTGAGGATTCGGGATTCAGCATACGCGCACTGCCTTCCAGCGCACGCCCGTCACCTTCTTTGTTCATACTTTCTCCTTTTCCACCACTCAAATCGCTTAAAACTGCGCAAAATGTACTTTAGAGCGTTCTGATTGGTAGAAAAGCCCGTGGCTCTTCGCTTGTTCTATGTATTTTCATTCGTCAACACTTTCTCGTGCCCACAAAGCAATTCCAGCAACACAGACCGAGCGAGTGACGATGGCGAGCATGCGCGACTTTGAGGCCGCGCAGGTCGAGGCCATGGAGCTGCTGCTGCAGCAGTGCGTCGACACGGCGACGAGCGATCTGCAAGGTACGCATTGGTGCCATTCGCTCAGCAGACGCTGTTCTGTACCACTCAATAGACGCCTCTTTTGATGAGCACTTCCCAGGAGCTCTTTTGATACTGTAGTCATTGGGTGTTTGTTAATACGTGTGTTGTTACTGTTTTGTACGGTGTTCAGTGAGCTCGAGAGAGAGTGCAGTGCAGACTGCGTCGCTCATGGACATGCTGGCCCAGGGCTGCGAGGAAGCGAGCGCGGCAGTGCAGGGCATGAGCTACGAGGACGTCGCGACGAGCCTCGCGCACGCGATCAGCGCCACGCAGGAGAGTCTACGCAGCGTGCGCGAGAATGTGAGTGAGATTCTGGACGACCCGAACAAAATGCAGGCGCTGTGCCAGAACCTGCAGCAGTCGGCTGAGCATCCGATGATGATCGAGGCCATGAAGACACAGCCAACAGCTCTGACGACCAAGAACGCCGGGACTTCGACGCAACTTGCTGTGGCTACAGATGAAGAGAACGTGCGCAACATGATGTCATTCGCAGAGAACATGTGCGGCGTGCTAGACGATGCACTTGACACGATTACGAAGGACGAACTGGCGCTCACGGCGCAGCTCTCGCTGGGCATTGCCCAGAAAATGCTGGAAGCAGGGCAGGCTTTGTTCGTCTCATTGGGCGACGAAGAGAGACAGAAGCTTCGTGACGACCAAGCTGACCGGATCACGATCGAAGAGCTTCCCGATGATGCAGATGATGCGAGCAAAGAGGCTGCGCGCAAAGCCGCAACACGCCTTTCGCGGACCAAGCACCAGAAACAGCGCAGTCTGAAGCACACGGCCGCATTGCGCACGTACGTTGAGAGCATGGCAACCAGGACGCGTGACCAGGCGACCGAGCATCCGTACCTGGCAGGCGCTCTGGCTGCAGCCAGTCTGCCGTTTGTTGGGCTTGCGGTAAGCGACCTGATCTATGAAGCATTTCTAGCCTGCACATTTTCTGACGTGTATAAATTGTTTGAGTATAGATCCCGGTCGCGAGCGTCGTGGGCGTCGCGCTCATGGTGGAGAAGTACTACCCGGAGCACACGTCGCTGACCGTCGAGATGGTTTCAAACTTTGTGCAGATGACGAAGCTCTGGATCCTGCTCATGAAGATCAGCGCTCGGCAGCTCGCAGTCGTCGCACGAGAATGTTTCAAGTCGTGGCACGAGTACGCGTCCACGCACGGGTACGTCGCCACGGGTGTGGAGCTCGCGTCCACGTCCTACAGTGTCGGCTGCCTCTGCGTCTCCCGCGTGTACCACAGCGCAGTTTCGTACGCGCAAGCGCCTGCAGCGAGCCCGTGATCGTTTACCATCCCACTCGGTAGCGTTGCTAGCAGCAGTGATTGCGATTCTTTTCGCGTGAGTGGCTATGCTGGAGGGACTCGCTTTGTCTTTCCCATACATGGCAATAATAATTTAAAGTCTGTGCGTTGAGAAACTCGTTGGGAACTGCTGTGAGCTGTAACAAGTGTGGCACCTTGATTGTTTTACAAATTCGCTCAGGCTCATCACCGTGGTGCATGTACAAAAGGGAAGGGATTTAAGTTGAAGTGGCGCTTCTTAGTAGACTGTGTGTCCAACTAAAGTGGACACCAACGCAGTTGCCTTGAATGTCATTCACTCGGTAGCTTTTAACTTGATGGCAAGGCATCCAAGTTTAGCTCATTTGAGCTTTCTGATCCCAGTCACACTATGTCATTCGACGTGCGTGAGATACGAAGAATGAGCAAGTTGGCCTTACAAGCATTTGATCAGCATTCGAGATAGCGATGGGAGCGCGACAGAGCAAACTGAAGAAGGAGCTCGATGCGCTCAAGCAGCAGGCGGCGCTGGAGAACACCAAGCACAACGCTGAGCTCGAGGCGCTCAGGAGCGACAAGCGCGTGCTCGAATTCAAACTCAATGTGCTGCAGGAGCTGGTATCTCAAGTCAACGCCCAGGATGTAATACATTGCATGATATCTGGAAGCTTTACTAATAAACCACGCCCTTTTGTCGCGTGCTTATCAGACAGCTCGGGCGCAACTTGAGGCTGAGAGGGCGAATCAGATGGCACTGGAGAGCGAAGAGCGCATGAAGGCGCTAAAATGGGAGCTCGTGCGTAAGCTCACAGTATCCAATAATCCGACCAGTAGCTCAGTAACACCGTCGCCATCTAGTCGGTCTTCAGCTACTTCACTGATGACTTCCGAGTCGTCGAGCCCACGAGTGGCACTCAACTGGAAATTGCGAGACGGCGTCGCGCTTCGCCGCTCGTCCACCACAACGTTGCCGACTGCAGATTCGAAGTCATCAGCAGCTGCTGGACAGCGACCACACGCTCAGAGCGAGCCAGAGATGCCACACAAGCACGTTTTGATAAAGTCTGAACCAACGAAGCTCAAATATCCTGTGCCAGAGCTGAGCGATGCCAAGGCAGAGGACGCCAAGATAATCCCCAGCAGTAAAGTTCCAAATAACAGCACCAATGCGCACGAGGAGAAAGCGCAAGTGACGGATGAGGCTACTACTGACAGAACAGCTCTCCAGTCCATGACAGCACCATCATCGACAACCTCGTCGTCTGAGAACGAGTCGCGAAGCAGCAAGTTCCCAGCGATCTCTCGGAAGAAGTCGACTTCGGGGCCTCAGATGGCGGCTCAACGGCTCGAGAACGAGGTCAAGCAGGCGAACTCTGACAAAAGTCACAGCAGTAGTGACACTGGCAGCAAGTCAGAGGGTGGTGCCAGAGCTGCTGCGAAACAAGGTCGCACCCCAGCCACCGATTCTCGCCAGAGTGGTGACGAAAGCGAGGGAAAAGAGGACTCGGGTGTCCATTCGCGAAACAGAAAAAATAAAGACTCGAAGAGAGATGAGAAGCAGAATGGTGACGAAAGTGCGCACGTTATCTCCTTCTCTGAAGATGAGGAAGAAGGCGGAGCTGCGTCCAGCTAGCTCGTGAATTATTCTACTGAATGAAACAATTGTTTTGTATCCAGACTTTGATAACATTGTTGACTCAGCATTTACAATCAACATTACACAGGAAGCTCTAATCTCCTTTGATGAAAAACGTCGCTCTGTGTTTCCTAAACTCTACGCACAGGTTGGGCTTGCGAGGTCTTCTTCTAGATGCGCTATGACTGGTTTGCTCAGACGTCAACGTCAAAGCACTGGCGGCATCGAGGCTCGTACAAGTCGCTGCCACCGATTAACTACAAAGCGAAAATACAAAGAACACCCGGCACCATTCGAGAGTGTTAGTCACGGGAGGTGGATAGACATAAATGAATGACAGATGCAGCAAATAGATCGCACCTCTACGGATTTGTCTGCGACAATGCGTCTCGTGAACGCTGCAATATAAAATGCGCCACAGTCATACGAGGTTAGCTGGTTAGCAACGCGGCAGTAGCCTACTTCTGCAGCTTGTTGTACGCACCGGCGTCATGGCCGCAGACCGTGCAGACAGCATTGAGCTTGATGACGTTCTCTGCTGCCGGGATGAGTTCACAGACGGATCCGAATGGCTACACAGCAATTAAATAACCATAACACAACAATATTGATCAGTAACAGAGGCTTTATGTTCAGCGGACGCTGCATTTTGTACCTTTCGCTCAAAAGTTCCGTCGAGCGCCGCGACGATGACCACTTTTCCCAAGTTTGCCGCCTCGAGACAGAACTCCACCAGCTATCATTTTCACAGGCGTTGCGCCATCAATTTACCATATCAGAATAGTGCAAATGAAGACAAATGAAGAACGCACGTCTGGGAAGAACTGGCCCTCGTCGATGCCGATCACGTCCGCGTTTGCGAGGTACGGACGCACTTCTGCCAAGCGCGTCACGGGCTTGGCCTCAAACAGCATCTTGTCATGCGTCGACAGCTTTCTGAATACCACACACATACACACACATGCACATACATTGTGAGCACCACCGTTCGCCCAGCAGTGAACCCGCAATGCAAGTGTCTCCCATTGCACTGATTGTTGCCTTACTCCTCCGAATAGCGCGTGTCGTTCTTGTACTTGATGACGAGGCACTGGAGCTTGGCGTGCGCGAAGCGGCGGACGCGGCGGATGAGCTCCGTGCTCTTGCCGCTGAACATTGGGCCGATGATGAGCTGCAGGTGGCCGGGCACGGTGCGCATGTTTGCTTGGTGGTTGGGAGATGTCGTGACGCTTCTGTGGTTGTCAAATGGACAAATGGAGCCCCCGCCAAATTATGTCCTGCAAAGTTTTGGCGCGCTATTTTGAAACAAGGACGCGGGGACGCTTCTGCCACGTTAAATTTGGTTTTTTGATCAGAAAAGTCCGTGTTGCCACACTAAACAGGGCCTTTTATGTGGCAGGTCCTAGTTTGAGAGCTAAAATCGGGCCATGAGTGTCCACTTCCTAATTGATCCACACACTCAAAGCAAGGATGGTTGGCGAACGTGAAGCCGCGCGCGGCAGCTTCTTCGTCGTGCACGTGCCCGCGGACGACAACAAGCAGCTAGAGGAGTGGTCCGTGGCGCTCCCGAAGGACAAGGAGGCGCAGCTCGGGTGCCTCACGGACCGCCTGCGCGCGCACTTCAAGCAAAGCGGCAATGCCGGCAACTCGACGGCCGAGCAACAGGAGATTTTCAAGAAGCAGTTGATGAGCCAGCTGCCCAAGGGCCAGACCATGACCGACGACATGCTGCAGATGATGCTCGGTATGGACAGCCTTGTGGACTCGTTCCCGCTCATGCTCAACTCGCGCGCTGTGAGCCACATCGGCGTCAACATGTACGTGGACGACAAGGGCACGGCCAAAGGCCTCCCGACCAACGTGCGCGCGTCGGCGATCGCGCAGGCATGCGGCAAGATGATCGAAGTGCGCGGCGACGCGTTCATCGCGCGTGTGTTTGACAACGGTACGTCTTCCGTCGTATTGCATTGTAATGGGCGTATTGCATTGGTTCATTGGGACTGATGAACCTGTGAACCTATCTTAGATGACGACTTTGACCGCATGGACTTCCGCCTGAGCGAGGTCACGATGGACGCCGACTGGATCAAAATCGGCAAGGAGCAGAGTGCCGCGAGCGCCGCTGGCACCTCGCCAGCGTCCATGGCTGCGTTCTCGAGCGCTATGAGAGCGCCGCCAGCCGCCGTGCACGTGTGTGGCGCTGCGATGTGCTCGGCGAACGCGTCGCTGCGCTGCTCGCGCTGCAAGAACCAGCACTACTGCAGCGCCAAGTGCCAGAAGGCCGACTGGAAGAACCACAAGGTCTCGTGCACGAAGGCCTAGGAGCCAGCCGCATTGTAGTTAGTATCCACAGAACGTAGTAGAGACATCACATGAGATGGACACCTCTCGTAGCTCTTCGCCCTTGATTGATGAGAGCGAATGGAAAAAAAGAGATTGGCTCTAAAAAAGGATAGCGCCTCTTCACGAAGCAAGAATGCATATATCCTTTTTATGTCAGGTATCATACCAAAATACTTGCCATTTCGATACAAATTCCCGTCACAACTTTCAGCCAGAAATACCTCTATACAACTGCTAAAAGAACGTAACCCAATTATAAAAGACACTGAACTCCAAAAGGGCACAAACTCATCCAAATCGATGGATCGCACACGCGAAGCGGCACGCCACGAAGGAACTTTCTTCCACCCGCAGTGCTCATGCGTTTCTGCATGCGAGGCCTCCACTCACTTTCACTCACGCAGGTGCGTCGGCGCATTCTAACCGCAGCAATCTATTCGCGCATCACCCCGTTCTTCGCTGCCCATGGCGCATCGTCGATGCCGCCGCGCGGCAATGGCGACCACATTCATGGCGATTCCACTAGCACTCTCCCTTGCCTGCAGCTCTTCATACGCCCAAAGCACCAACGCAACCGCCAGTAATGCAACGCGCGCATCGCAAGAAGAGCGCAATGCCGGCAACGTTGACATTGGCGGCGTCGCCCCCGCGACTGGAGCCACCGCCGATGACAATGGCCACTCGGTGGCACTGAGTCTACAGGTGACCATGCTCTTCGTGGTCTTCCTGTTACTGCTGTGCGCCGGCCTGTGCTGTAGTCTCCAGTCAATCTGTCGCAAGTACAGGTGCTGCTCGAGCATTTACGGCACGCGCGACACGAGCTTCGACGCCATGGTCTCGCGCTCTGGAGGCAGCTTCTTCCGCGAGGACCTGCTCAACGATGACGAGCTCCTGCGGCTCTGGATCTGCTGGTACTGCGACTTTGCCAACTACGAGATGAAGACCCAGTGTGCGCTCTGCGGCAACGACAAGAAGCAGAAAGACTTCTCACAGAGCCCCGGGCGCAAGCCCTCGGCCGTGCGGCCGGCGTCTCTGGCTGCCGCTGCCGGATACTCGTTCTCTTCAGCCACATCTTCGTCAACCTCTTCGGTTTCGTCGGCCTCGGGGCTGCTATATAACACCGCGCTGTCTCCACCAGCGTCCGGCTCATCGCACTTTAATCCGAGCTTCCTGATCCACACGCCGCTCGAGCCATTGCCCGAGTCGCCATCGACGACCAACCGATCGGGCATGACGCTCTCAACGCCACCAGGTTCGCCACCGCCGTCGCCTACGCTGTCACTAACACTGTCGAACGAGATGGGTCACTCGACTTTTCTCAACCAACCATTGCAGCAGACTCAGCAAATGAGCTTCTCGGACTCGCGAATACGACGGAAGGAGTGGATCACGCAGCTCGACGAACAGACCAACGACATCGTGTGGACGCACAATGTGGACACTCAAGCGTCCATGTCCATGGAAGATGCTCACTCCGACTTCATGATGCACAAGATGAGTGTGAGCTCCCCGTCGTCTTTTTCTTCCTGCTTCCCGTCCACTCTGGCATCGTCGGGTTCAGCCGAGCCCATCGTGCTTGCCACGGCCTTTGTCAGCCGCACAGTGAATAGCACCAATGAAGAGCAGAGCCCGAGACAACAACAACATGGTACGATCTACATCGAGCCGGCCGAAAACGCCAACGTGTACACGTCCCTCATAGCGCTCGACGCTGTCCCAACCAGCCTGTCCTGCGGCGTGTCGCCCCACGCTGTCGAGTCTGTGCGCGAGCTCTCATTCCCGGAGAAGCACCGGTGGTTCATGCAGGAGACGTCGTCGATCCTTAAGGTGCGATGGGGCAATCCGGCCATGGCGTCTGACCTCACACTGCACATGCCACGCGGCGATCTACTACGCGCCACTGTCCAGGGACTCATGGAGACCCCACAGCGGCTGTTGCGCAGCCCACTGCGCGTACAGTTCATGAATGAACCGGGTATTGACGCCGGTGGGATCGTGCGCGAGTGGTTTGGGCTCGTCGTCGGAGAGTTCCTAAATGAAACTACGGGGCTTTTCCAGTGTGTCCATACGAGCGACGATGGCATCGCGTACACGATCAACCCGAACACGTCGATCGCGGTGGACGAGTACTTGCTACATTTCCGAGCCTTTGGGAGACTGCTGGGCAAGGCGTTGCTCGAGGGCCACCTAATCTCAGCGCCGCTAACTGATGTCATGTTCAAGCACATCCTGGGTGCGCCCATTTCGTTCGCAGACCTTCAGGCCGTCGACCGGAAACTCGCGCACAGTCTTCAGCTGTTGTGGGAGACACCGCTGACCGACAGCTCAAGCGGCGAAGATGGTGATGAAGATGATGACCCGTACGCGCTGGACTTTTCCATTTACCACACAGCCATGGGCATCGTGGACCTCAAGCCCAACGGTCGCCACATCAAGGTCACTGAGCGCAATAAGAAGGAGTACGTGACGCTCTTCGTACAGTGGCACCTCGCGAAATCGGTCGCCGAAGAGATCAGCGCGCTCGTGAGTGGCATTTACGACGTTGTGCCAATCCATCTACTCGCACCCTTCGACTACAAGGAGCTACGGCTGCTGCTTTGCGGCTCCCCGAAAATCGACCTGAATGACTGGGAGGAACACACGGTGGTTGTGGGCAAGAAGGCGCGCAGTGTTGCCCGTCTTACGACCTATTTCTGGCGCATCCTGCGCTCGCTCACGCCCACTCAGCAAGGTCACATTCTCCAATTCGCGACTGGCTCAGCACGCGTGCCCATTCAGGGCTTCAAGGCACTGACCGCCAGCGATGGCCGTCTGTGTCCATTCACGATCACATGCCTCCCAAAGCACGACTGCCCGTTCTTGCGTGCTTACACGTGCTTCAACCGCCTCGATGTGCCTCTCTACAAGAACGAGAAGGAGCTCGAGACGGCGATCGCACTGCTGCTGCAGATGGAGGTCACAGGTTTCTCGATCCAGTAAAATTGCAACAAGTAGTAATAGAAAAATAAGAAATTGTCGGCGAGAAATGGTGGAAATTGTCGGCGGCCTATTTAATGAGAGATAAACAAACGACAGAGACAGGAAGGATTGCCTACGATTGAATGAACTACCCGGCCAGTTGAAGACCATGATCGGAAGCAGGTCACACACTCACATAATTCACTAAGGCTAGCTATGCTGACTGACTCACAGTGGCAGGATACGGTCCACCTCGCTCTGCTCAACGCCAACTTCCAGCAACTTCCTGCGCGCGAGCGCGGTCTCGTACACGACCTTGATCTTCTTCTCCTCAAGTTCCTGTAGCAGCTTGTCACACTGCAGTTGGAAGAGCGTGTGACGCTGCTCGCGCTCCTCCTCGCAGGCACGGATGATCGCCTTCAGCTCGTCAGGGTGACGTTGACTTCCAGGTAGATCCAAAGTCTTGGAGATGGGCTGAATGCTGACGGCACTGGCCTTCTTCTGCTTTTCTTCTTGCTGAGATTGTTTCTTCTCGTTCAACTCGTCTTTTTCCTGTTGTTTCTTCTTGGCCAATAAGCTTTCTCGTCGCTGCTGCCTTTTCTGGAGCTCCCCCAGCTCCTGTTGCTTTTTGACCGACTCTTCTTCTTCCTGTCGCTGTTTCTTCATCAACAGTTCTTCGCGGCGTTGGTTCTTCCTCATGAGGTCATCCAGTTCCTGCTGCTTCTTCCGCTCGTGCTCTTGCTGCTTCTTTTTGCCTAGCTCTTCCTGGCGCTGCTGGTGCTTCTTCTTAAGCTCTTCCTGGTGCAATTGCAGCTTTTTCTTCCTGAGCTCCTCCTGTTGTTGCTTCTTCTTCTTCAGTTCGTCCCGTTGCAATTGCGTTTTCTTGTGGTACTCCTGCTGCAACTGCTCGACCAATTGTTCTTCTTCCTGTTCAATCTGCAACTGCTGGTGCTTCTTTAGCTCCTGCTGTTCCGTCCACTGGGTCTTCTGCTTTTTGTGCGCGCTGGGTGGCGATAGCTCGGCGCTCGTGGCGGCGATCGCGTCTTTCAGCAGCCCAGATGTCTTGCGCTTCGGTGCGATCGACGGCTTCTCGATCTGACGAGTCGCAGTCTTCTCTCTCGCGGGCGAGTTCACGTTGCTTCGCTGCACGGTCACGAGCACTTTGGTGAATGTCGACGCTGACGGTGGCGCAATGGGCGTCCCTTGCTGTTTCTGGGCCGAGCCTGAGTCAGCACTAGCCAATTCAGCCTCGTCGTCACTGAGCTGCGACGCGATGCGCTGGCGGATCCGCTTCTGGTTGAGCGGCCCTGGCGACGACCGCTGCGACTCCAACAAGTCTTGCGGATCTGGCTCCGGTGGCCCGTTTTCCTTGGTCTCTTCGTACTCGTCCTCCTGCTCACGACGGTTCGTCACCACGTGAGATGCTCTATTTTCCGCCATCTCTTTCTGTGGGCTTGTATTGTCAGGACATGGTGTCTCGTCGTGCACGGGGCTCAATGTGTACAGCTCTGGCTGCGAGTTGAAGATCTCGTCGGTGCTCTCGTTCACAGTCTCGTCACGCGCCAACGCTCTCTCCTCACGAGCAACCTCCTCATTCTCGATCGCATGTGGCTTCTCTCCAGCGTCATCGGTGCTCGTGGTCGAGTCGCTGTTATCGCCGCCATCCCCGTCTTCATCGTCGTCGCCGTCAACATCCACGACCTCCGCGGCCGCGGTCTCGTTGTTTGTCGCTGCAAACGCCGGCGCGAGCTCTTTGTAGTGTCTGCAGAGCTGGTTCACGTTCGCTTCGACGTCCTTGCCAGCCGTGCCGCTCAGGAACTTGGGCATGAGCGCAGTCTCCTCGAGCCACTTCTTGGCGGCGTGGAAGCTCTTCTCAATCACCACGATCTTCGCGTACACGTCCATGTCCTTGCGATGCGCGATGCCCTCGCGCTGCAGCAGCGCGTTGACCTCTTTGCACAGGTGCAGCCGGCCTTCACCGCTGCTCTTCGTAGACTGGCTGTGGCCGCTCGAGTGGCCCGAAGAGCGCGCGGCCCAGCGCGAGTAGTTGCCGGGCGTCGTGAGCCACGCGAGCAGCACGTCCAGTGAGGAGCGCGCGTGCTTAGACGCGCCGTCGTTGTGCCAGTGGAACTGGCGCCTGCCTGGGGGTCTGCCCACCTTGCGCTTGACGCTCGTGCCACTGCTGCTGCTGAGGCTCTTGAGGCTGCTCTTGGGGCTGCTGCTCGCGCGGCGGGGCGGCATGTGAGGACGAATGGTACCAATGCGTCTCGTAATAAGGCGGTTGGAGAAAATTCACAAGGGGATTTCCATAGAATCATGCTGGCGGAACCTTCGGACGACATTCAGACGACATTTTGTTATTTACGGTATTTTGCCTGTCAACAGTGATGGCTACATTTTGGTTGTTCATGGATGTTGAGCTGCGCATTGCCTACGTTCAACTAAGATATATACACAGATAGGTTTCCTGTGTGTGTGCATCGTCACGAGCTTCGCTCACGGCAGCCGCGACACGAGCTGCACGGCGGACATGAACGTGGCGAGCGCAAAGCCCGCCTCGCCCGAAGCTGAGGCCTGCGGCATGAAGCTGCTGAGGATCGCCAGCTGCGAGAACACGTGTAGACACATGGAGGGTGACGATACGAGCACGAATGCCAGGATCGCGCGCAGGTCGTCCGCATTGCTGCAACATCACAACAACAACAACAAAAACAAACGCGTCAGGCGACATCTCACAAATGGTGTCCGCATGAGGTGGAACGTACACGTTGATATCTTCGAGAGACGGCTGCTCTGCCGCTGGGTGTTGGAGCTTTTGCTGAGCATAGAACGTCTTGATCGTGGCATCAATGTCGCGGCAGATAGTTGCGAGCGTCTCGATCTTGACCCAGGGCGACCGGATGCTCGCGAGGTTGTTCATCTTGTAGATCACGGCGCTGTACTGGCGCGCGCTCTGCTGGCGACTCGCCTCCGGAGTCTCATTGCTTCCCGGTAGTAGTTCAGCTTGAAACTGTCCACGCGGTCGCCAGCTGCTATCAAGGCGGAAGACCGGCGCGATGCGGAACTCGGCCGGCGGGTTGGAGCGCTTCAGACCGGCAATGTCGCACATGACCATATCCTCAGTCTGGAATGCACCCACATAGAGACCGTGTAGCGTCGGCTGCAGGAGCTCAAAGAGCACAGCGATGACGCAGCGACGCACGTATTCCTTCCAGTTGGCCAGGAACGCGTACTTGAACATGAGCAGCTGCACGAGGATGGACGAGAACTGCAGCACGTCCGCAGAAACGAGTGGCAGCACTTGGGCGACCTGATGCACCTCATATTGCGCGACGAACGTCTCGTAGCACGCCAGGAAGACGCCACGAAAGTCACGCAGCAGCTGGCCCAGCGAGTGATTCATGACCTTGCCCATGCTGTAGCCGTTGCGCGTGGGCACGCTCGAGACCAGGATCGCTTGCAAGTGGTGGTCGATGCACTTGTGGGTCTCACACTCGTCCCTCCGCGTCGTGCAATACTTCATCTGCTCCTCGAACTTCTCGTCCGCGGCCTTGGCCATGTAGTCGCTCTCCTCGGTAGGCAGCTCCGCCAGCACCTGGGTCCAGAGAGCCACGATTTCGGGAGTTGCCTGTAGCTCTTGGAGACTCGACTCGATCACGGCGTCGAGCTTGGCGGTCATCTGCGTCATCGCGTCTACATTCTGATTCCACAGTGGCCGTCGCACTGTGGTCGACGTGACACGCATGCCGACGCGCTCCGTGATCTGCTGGTGACGCAGTCGCGCGATCGCACTGAACGCGGCCTTCTTGCGCAGCCACGGCTCGTCCTGGTTCGCGTCGGGACTTTCGGGCGCGCGAAGCCCGAGCGATGACGCAAACGATGCGAACGATGACGAGACAGCAGCTGTGGACGCTGAGAGCGACGATAGCGATAGCGATGGAGACGAGGACGTCCTAGGAGGAGGTGGAGCATTCGGGCTCGGAGCTTGGTCACGCGCTTGCTGCTGCTGGACCACGTTGCGTGTACTGGGAGCAGTCTGCTGGTACTGCTGTTGGTACTGGTACGGTGCTGCAACTGGGGCTGTATACGCACTGCTACTTGTATCATTATGGACTGACAGTGACGCCATGCGACCCACCAGACGAGCGTCCGCAGGAGCTTCAGGGAGTGACGCGCCGCGCTGCGCCTCGCTGGTGCCGCTGAAGCTACTGCGGCCGCTGAACGTGTGGCGCAGCGTGGGCGTAGGCATGTATGCTATCTCGTTGCTTTCGAGGTCCATGAGCTCGCTCTCCAGGTCGTCCAGCAGCTCCGCCATCGTTGCCGTCATGCGAGCTCTTGTGTCAAACGTTCAAAAGTGGATGCTGGGTTGAGGAATGGTGATCAGAAAATACAAAGTGTTTTGTTACACTGGGTACACTCCGCATAAAGTATTTTGGGGAAAATAAAAGATGCCCCTGTTTTAGCCGTAAATAAAAATTCCGTCCCTTTTGTAATATATACAGTAGTAGCAGGAAGTATAAGACCACCCAATTTTTCATGGCTTGAACAGGATTTTGCTTCGAATTGACTGAAATTTGGACACATGATTTCTGTTTACGTGTTCCGCTGGCAGTGTTAATTTCAGCGTTCAAAACCAACAACAAAATGGAGCACAAAAATAACGCATTTGGGTGGCGGAAATATTTATGACCAAGCATGTAACATTGGTAATAAAAGAGTTTAAGCAAGCATCAGCGGTTGCTAATACGGCGTCTTACTCCCTTCAGCTCTAAAAAGCGGTGCACCGATTGCTCATCGATAGGACAAGTTGTTCGATGTAGCCAGACTCGATCTCGTCCCAGGCTTGGAGAATCACCGATTGAACCTCCTGCTTGCTCGCGAACTGCCTTCCACC
>JAASFV010000710.1:0-16400 GCA_023334015.1 Globisporangium paddicum
CAGCGTGCTGCCAAACGTATTGACCGCGCGCTCGACGAGCTGGCTGAACTCCTGGTAGAGCTCCTGATATCCCGGGCACTTGGCCTGCGTGTTGGCCGCCGAGCCAACGAGCTCCGAGCCGGCGTTCGTGCTGATCGTGTAACGCTTCGTGCCGTCCTCAAACTGCTTCTGCGAGAGGAAGGCCGCGTTCTCCAGGTCGTCCGCAGCCGCGACAGCGCACTCGGCCGCCTTCTGCAGGTACGCCGCGCGCACGTTTGCGTAGTTGGGCACGTTGCGCAGCGCCACGATGCCGTTGGTCTGGAGCTCGGCGAGCAGGCGGGTTGGCGTGGCGCCCTGGCCCATGGACGGGTAGTCGAAGGACGGGATCGCGAAGGATGGCAACGCCTCGTAGGCGCTGGTGGAGGCCGACGCGGCAGACGCGCTCAGGGCCACGCCCAGGAGCATTGAGGATACGCTGACCATGGCTGATGGTAATGAAGACGAAGAGCTCTTTTGAGTTGCTGCTTGCGCACGAGACTGCGAATTCGGATCTGGGGCCCTGCATCAACAAACGCGCAAGTTGTTCCGGCTTTTTTTGAACGGCAAACGGGACTTGCGAGCCTGCTAAACTTTATATTTGGTGCGGAATCGTGATGGTGTTACAATACGGAATGCGTAGAAAATAGACCTGTTTGATTTCATATCCTTGGTGAACGCGATGCACTATCGGGTATTGGTTTAGAAAGGATTTGTCGTGTGCTTGCAAAATGGTGATTGTTGACTGGGTGATGTGGGGAGGGAGGGACTTGCCATCACTTGAGATTTGTATAGTGCTATTGTTGATTTGGTGCATTGTTGAATGGGCACATTTGAGCTTGTTGAGCTTGTTGGTGACTTGTTGGCCATTATGAAGAGCCACGAGCATCACCTGAGCCGTGTCTGTTGCGTTGCTGGGCATCAGTTAAAGCTGCCGTCTCCCACACTCACAACTTTCTTTTTCCGCACGCTTGTTTGCTGACGCCCGGCAGGTGTGCGACAATCAAGCAAATTGAGCAAGAAACAGGCAGAAACAAGCACTATAAATAGTCACAAGAAGCCATGTCCAGCAAGTAAATACTCTTGACGATGTTTGCAAAATCCAAATGCGATTGCTCGTCATGTATCCTATGCCCAATCGACTCTCCTCATCTCATCTACCTACTGCTCTTGTTTTGTTTTCCTATCGCTAATGTTTCTCCAGCCTCCAGTTGCCTCTATCGTCGCCAGCTTCTTCAGGATCATGTTGGCGCCGCTGGGTCCTTTGCCGTGGCCTCAGGCTTCACCGTCGCGCTTGCTGCCACTGCGGCCATCTGCACTTGCTGCTGCGCCACCTGCTGCTGCTGTTGGGCCTGCTGTGCCTGGTGCTGCTGCGCCTTGAGCCGCTCGACCTGCTCCTGTCGCTGCTGGAGCTGTTGCAGGAAGTGCCGCCGGATGTCCGCGCAGCGCGGCACCTTGCACGCCGCGTAGTCCTTTTCGCACTGCCGCGCGTGTGCTGAGAGCAGCCCGACGATACGCTTGCAGAGCACGCACGGACCCGCCAGGCGCTGCTCGCACATTGCGCCGTGCTTGAGCATCGAGCGCATGCGGTGGCAGTTGAAGAACGCGCACTCGGCCACCGTACAGCTGCTTGCGTGCTCGAGCTGCAGCAGCAGCTGCGGGTCGATGTTGTGAATCCGTCGCTGCTTCTTGCTCGGATCATCGTCGCCTTCAACTCCTGTTGCCACTCCTGACCCGTCCGCAGGGGCGGTAGCTCCAGCGGTTGCTACCGTCGATGTCGTTCCAGGAGCTCCGCCGACAGCTATTGTTGTCGATGGCAGAGTAGCTACTGCGTCACCGCCGTTCACCGACCGCAGCGCAGCTTGGGCAGCAGCGACTGTGCTGCTTACAGCACCAGCACCACTGCCAGCATCTCCAACAGAAGCTTTCACGGGCGACGTCTGGTTCAGCTTCCGTTTGCGACTCGCCCCACCTCCAGCGGATGCCTTCGCGCTTTTCAGCGTCGAGCCTGGTACATTCGCACCACTTGGTGTTACCACAAGACCAGTCGCCTTGTCCAGCTTGGCACGCTTTAGCTCCGAGCTCCCGGTATCCCGCTTGACTGGCCGCCCCGGGCCCGATTGCGCTTTGGTCGTCCCGGAGGCTGCACCCGCCGTCAGCATCGCGCTCTTCTCCGCCGACAACGCCAATGATAACGCCTCGGTCGCTTCGCCAGCACCCGGCTTGGGGATCGGCACCACCTTGAATAAGTGTAGCTGGTGCTCGTGCTTGGTCTTGGCGTTGCACGTGTCGCAGAGGTTGAACACGGGACAGATCGAGCAGTTCCATCGGTTACCGCTCGTAAGCGCTACCTTGCAGCCCGTGCAGCTGAATGTGAACCCCGTCGTGCCTTGGTTGAACAGGTGGTAAAGCACCATCATTGACGAGTGCTTGGCGCGCCGGATCTGGTCGAACTGGCAGTGATTGTTCTGACAGTACATCAGGAAGGCTTCACGCGTGTCGAAGATCTCGCATGGCATGATGACGTCGTCGAGGTCGTCGTCGTCGCGTGCCTTCTTCGTCATCGAAATCGCTTTCGCCTTCTTCGGAGTCCCATCTGCTGCCTTCACCAATGCAGTTCCAGCAACTGGAGCAGAAGCCTGTGGCTGCTTGCCTGTCGTAGACGTAGAAACGACTGCAGCGCTCTGCTCGTCTGCGACAATAGCACCACTCGTTTCGTCTTCGATCTTCATCTTGACGTCCTCTGAGTCAACAACAACGGCGCTCTTCTCTTCCTCAGCACCAGCAGTACCATCAGTCGTCTGGGCACCGTCAACACCAGCAGCTCCGTCTTCTGGCTCGGCCTTAACAACTGCCTTCTCTTCCGCGTGCGGGTCCACAAAGTTCAAGGCCGAAGCGAACTTGACCTCCTGCAAGTCCAGATCCGCCAGCTCTGGTGCCGCCGCCTTCTCGCTGAGAGGTAGGATGCGCGCGCTTAGCTCCTCGGCACGCTTCGATCCATTCGCCGCGATCTCCACGCGGTGCTGCAGCTGTGTCTTGCTCGTCTCGTAGCAGGGCGGGCAGTAGAAGTGGTGATAGTGGCGAGGTGGTGAGTTCCGGGCGCCCGTGGTCGATGTCCTTGTCTTCTTAACGGCCTCCAGGAGCTCTGCGACCGCAGCCGATGGCGGAACCGTCCTCAGCTCCCAGTAGCTCACCTTGACGATTGGAGTCGCGCACTTGTGGCACTTCGGATGCAGATCCACGACGAAAAAGTCATCCTTTTGTGGCTCCAGGATCCCCTTGAGTTTCTGCATCAGCGGATCACTGTTTACGACATTCTTCGAGCTCCCAATCGGACGACCGAGCTGTCCGCCCTTCTTGGACCGAGTGTTGGTCGTGCTGCTGCGAGTGGACGAAGCAGGTGCGTCGACGCTCATCTTCTTGCTGCGCTTCTTCTTGCTCTTGGAGTGAACACCATCTTTTAAAGATGATTTTCCAGAAGATGAAGGTGTAGTGGCAACGGCAGTTGGTTCGTCCACTGCGTTGGCGTCTTCATTGGCCAAGCCCTCTTCGCTTGGAGACGGCGATCGTGACAGCGGAGTGTTCAAGTCTTCAATCTCTCCACCAGCAGTAGCACTACTTGCTTCGGCGACGTCATCAGTGGCTGTGGAGCTCCCAGGCGCACCTGCTACCTTGTCCGTCCGCGCTCCAGTGGTCTTCTCTTCGAGCTGCTTGATCAGATCTTCCGCAAGACGCGGCCAGTAATCCCCTTCGAAGTATGGCAGATCGTGTGCTCCCTTCTTCTTCATGTAATATTCCGCGTACAGATTGGAAACGTTGTACACGAGGCCGTCTTTCTTGGCTTGTTGGAGAAGCTTTTGGTACCACTGACGCAGTCTTGCAGACTTTGGGATCTTCTGGTTCTCGGGCTTGCAGAAGAAGATGTAATCATCGCCCTTCAGCGGTGGACACGACCAGATGTGCGCAGTATGAAAGCCGCGGTTCTTGCAGTCTTCCAGAAACCCCAGCATCACTTGCTGATGCATCAGCGTTCGTAGCTTCTTCGGTTGGAAATAGTTGACAGAGTCCAGGTACGACACGTACACGCGCCCAGAGTTGGGATCGAGCGAGTCGGGACCGTACTCTTGAACGTACAATGTGAAGATGAGCACATCGACGCCGTCGAGTTCTTGGAAGACGCAAATGCACCGCGAACGATACGTGAGCTGAAGAGGTTGACCAGAAGAACCAGCGGCTAAAGCCCCACCGTTCTGACGCTTCTTCGTGCCTTCCGTCCGCTGTCGCTTCAATGATTTTGGCTTTTCCGCTCCTCCAGTCGATCCGTTCCCGCTCTTGCTGTCAGCCTTCTTCGGTTTCGCGTACTTCGCAGCCAGCAGCTTCCCCATTTTTGGCTTGATCTGGACTTGCTTGTCAATGCTCAACACCTCTCGAATTGTGACACCAAACTGGGTTTCCGAAGCTGGCTCGTCAACCCCGCGAGAAAACCCGATACTGTCTGAGTTTCCCAAGTTGCCCATGCGCTCCGCTTCATCTTTTCCTGCCTGATCGATCGACTCCATCACTCGCTTCTCGATCAATCTCGCCATGCGTGTGATCGGCAGTCGTCTTGCTTTGAGGCCATTCTCAGTAGATGGCTTCACACCAGCCACCCGCTGCTTCTTCACGCAGATTGGACACACGAACGGCTCCTGCTCGCCAGAGATAGCGTGATTCCGCTCGTTGAAGAGCGCGCATATTTGGTGGTACCACAACTTGCATGAGTCGCACTCGACCCACGGCTCTTCAGCAACTTCACTGTTCTTGCGCTTCAGCAAAGACGATTTTTTCAGCACGCCATCAAACGGCACTATTGCCATGCCAGCTGGAGCACCTGCACCAGTGCCTCCCTCTGCAGGCGCGGCAGCAGTCAGTTGAGGAAGCGTCGCCATGTCAATCGGTCCGTCCTTCATCAGCTTGTAACAGCTTGAACACCAATGGTGCTCTCCGCGTGGATCGCTGTAGTAGTGAGTGTGGCGACGTATGCGACCAGCACATGGTCCACTGCAGAACAACATACATGGAGCGAACTTGAACGAATCACCTCCACAGAGCTGGCACATCTCCTCTCGTCGTTGCTCGCAGCGCTTAAATAGCTGTTTCTCCAGCTGGTTCTTCAGCGCAGCGAGCGACTTGTCGAACGATGCCAGCAGTTGCTTCGCAGCGATGTTAAACTTGTTCGTACTGCTGTTGTATGCGATGCAGTTCTCGAATACCAGTCGCACATCGCCCGCAAAAGCCTCGACACTGTTGTAGTGCTCATTCTCCAGTCGCTTCTTGATCGTTCCCAAATCCATTGGGCATTTGATGATTTCGAAGTAGTCGGGGATATTCCACTGCACTGGATCAACTGGATTGTTGAATGTCCATCCGTACTCGCTTTCCATAAGCTTGTTAATAAGTGGTAGCAGTCGATTCTTCAGCTCGGTTAGCGTGATGTGACCACAGAAGTTGAACCGAAGAGACCGGATGTGCTCGTCCAGCTGCGCTTCCGTCATTGAGTCCAGATACGAGATGTCTTGGTGCGAGGTATGCTGGTCAGTCCGGAGGTTTGCTTGGATACCACGAACAACCAGTTTATTCGAGCCTGCAGCTGGATCCAACAGCGCAGTTTTACCAGCTTTTGCGTTCCCTGGTGCACCAGACTGGACAATGCCATTCGTCGCAGCGAGGGCCTTCGCTTGCGCACGCTCCTTCATGACTTTCGCTTGTTCTTTCCGTCGCAATTTCTTCTCTTTCTCAGTTTGAAACTTTGCAGGCTTCTTCTTCGAATCCAACAGACCGGATACCGACGAATCCTTCGCTTCTGCCTTGACTCCAGTTGCAGTCGCGCCACTTGCTGATATCCCGTTGGTCTGTAATGCAGACATATTTGCACCCGAAAGTGCTGCGTTACTTGACATCGACGCTGACCCATTCGTCCCGGACGCGCTCATCTTGCTCTCGCCTTTCACGCCACCAGCTTGAGAGTCAACATTGAGTCCAGACCAAACGCCTCCACCTTGAAGAGTTCCGGAATTATGCTGTTGAAGCGCCGACATCCCTCCTTGCGCAGCATTTCCTGGACTCTGCATATTCGTGCCGATCCCATTGAGGGAGTTATTCGACGAGACCGTTGTGTTCATAATCTTAATCAGCCCACGGACGCCGTCGGGACATTGACTCGCAGCCATTTGCAGCTGTGCTGGATTGCCACGACACGAGTCGACAATCTTGATTGCCTTTCTCACTGGTCCGCACACTTCACAGATCATCTTGTTGCACTGTTTGAAATGCGACAGCACATATCGCGAAGATATGCAGTGGTCGGTCCGGCACTGGCGTTGGTGACACTCGCAAATATGTTTCCACAGCACCTTCATTCCAGCGCAGTACGGCAGAATGCACTGAGGAGAAGCGCAGGTGCTTGCGTGCCGTAGCATACACAGGCGTTCTTGCTGCCTCCGGAGCACCAACTGCTGCTCGGTCTCGTTCATTGGTGGTCGAATAGCGCTGCAGACGTCACACTGGAGATTCCGGCACTTTCGGAAATGAGACAGCAGCTGACGGGTGGATTTGCAGCCGATCGTCGTACACTGCGCATTTGCGCAACGCGAGACATGAGCGAGTAACGCTTTCGTGCGATTGCAGTACTCTGTGCTGCAGTCCCCGGCTGTGCAAGTCCGAGCGTGCTTCAGCTGGATCAGACGACGCTTTAGCTCCTCTCGCTTCTGGGCGATGGATGCCTCGCTCATCTGCGTCATACCTGTCCCACCAGGTGGAGTTACTGCACCAGAAACAACGCCGACAGGAGAAGCGCCTCGTTGAAGTTGCGCGCCAGCCACCGCAGGATTCATCCCCATGCTTGCCGCGTTTTGCTGTTGCTGCTGTTGCTGCTGGAGCTGCTGGAGCTGTTGCATGCGGCGCAATGCTTGCATTTGCTGAAGTTGCTGGATTTGCTGAAGCTGCGGACCCGTCAAATTCATGCCATGGTAGAGATTGGAGCCGTTGGCGCCAGGTACCCCAACCATTGTCGGATTCGTCTGCAGACCAAATCCTCCCGATGCGGCGACTGACGAAGTTGGTAAGCCAGCGCTGATTTCAGGAGGCATACTGAGAGCAACTGGATTGAACTGCGATGTTGTAGTACTGGATGCGAGACTGGAAGCTCCAGTGGAAGGTGCCATGCCAGCAAAATTGTTTCCGCCAGCCATCGACACTGGAATCGAAGACGCCCCTTGCATCTCAGACTCTGGCATCGCAATCGGCTCGTCACTGATCCCATTCGCCATTTCATCCGCTTCTCTCTCCAATTCATCAAGAATCGAACTCCCTCCGCTTTGACCAGCCGCGGCGCTCGCTGCAGATGCAGCCGATGTGGTTACTCCTGCCGCCATTGGCAACCCCGCTTGACTACTCACCGGCATCTGGGAGACCGACATTGGCATCTGTAGTGGTTGGCTCGCGCCTGGCTGCTGCGGTATTTGCACCGGAGACACCGAAAACGGAATTCCTTGGAAGCTATTCCTTTGTAGAGCTGCCATTTGCTGTTGTTGGCGGTGGAGAAGCTGCATTTGCTGTTGCTGAAGCTGCTGAGCCTGATTTTGAGTTTGAGCCTGCTGCTGCTGAAGACCATCACCTTGTGCTGCAGACGGGCTTGGTTGTTGTTGCTGCTGCTGCATCTGACGCCGTCGTGAATTATCGAGTGCCTGCTGCAGTCTCGCTTTCAGTGTCTGCACGTTGCTGTACTCGTCCCTCGATGACGCACTCATATAAAGCGTGTGTTCCAGTCTTCGGGCGATTTCTCGAGGGTTATAATTCACCGATGCTGGTCGATTCGCACTCTTCATGATCAGCGTCAATCTGTGTTTTCGTTCATATTCGCCATATGAATTAATTCCAACTCGCTATAACAATCATTTAACGTCCAACTCGTTCACTTACATGATCCGAGCAATCTGCTGCCGCGCACTTCGATCGGCATCCTTATCTCTCCAGTCGCCGCCTGCACCTCCTGGTACCACGCCACTTGCAGCAGCATTATTTGCACTAGCACCTGTGTTCGCATCTGCACTGCTGGTATTGCTGGTGAGATTGACTGCGTCGGTTTGGTGAACAGTTGAAGCCGGACCTGCTGCCATATTCGCGCCAGCTGAATTCGTGTTCATAGTCTGCTTCACGGCACCATGCAAATACGCTCGTCAGATGCAGTTCCACGTACAAACGTTTGCAAAGCCTGTCGTCGCCAGGAAATGCGAGAAGAAAATAAATGCGTACCGTTGTTGAAGTTGTCGTTGCTGTCAGTGAAACCGTACTGGATGCATACTGGGGAACTGGGGGCATCGATTGAGGGGGAACTGACATGAGCTCGAGTCCACACCACTACCGGATCTCCCACGAGAAGCTGATCGCAGTCGCACACACGAAGCTCGTCGTCCTCGAGTCTCAACAGTCACGCACGAGTCTTGCTGCACGCTAGTCGGCACGATCGAGTTTGCAATCAACGCCAGAATATGTCCCTTGCGCAGTCGCTTCTTCACTGGCAACAGCAAGGTCTGCAGAAGAAAAAAAAATGCAAGCAACCGAAAGCGCACAAATCAATAATGCTGTCCACAGGTTGAAGTGGTGCACCAACGCGCGAGCGCACAGAATGAACAGCCACACATATATATACGCAATGCTGCACTCGTCGAACACGCACATGCTTTTGAACGCCGCACGCGCAAGATAAATTGCGTGCACATACACAAACTCACTGCGCAAATACACACGTCACGCAACGCTTCTGCTCGCACATACCAGCAAGAACACGCACACAACGCCACACAAATTGACATACATATCCCCACACATCCCCATCACATCCACACCCACACGCACACGCACACCCACTCACATCACCTCACTTTGTCATTTTCAGCCTCAAGGAGGGAAATTTATATTTTCCTTACCTTGAAAAATACCGCGCCGCTGCAAGAAAAACAAACGCCTTCCTTTTCTCCCCTTTGTTCCTCTCTTGCACGAGAGAGAATGCGGCGGGGGCGTCGCGACGGGCGCCTGTCTGTGGCCGCGTGATATGGAGAGAGAAGCGCGCGGGCGCGGGTGGGTCCCTGTGGCCGCTGCTGCTGTCCGCGCTCGCTCGCCTGCCTTCTCCGTCCGTCCGTCCTTCGCGCGGGCCGAAAGAAGGGGAAGAAACCGAGAATCGCGGGAAGAGTGATGGTGTTTCTTCGATGCGGGCGTGAAATTGTGAGCCTTTTCAAACCGAAAAGAGCAATCCCGCTGTTTCACATCCGCTAACACCCGCTAACATCCACATTAACAACCGTTGACACCCGCTCACGCCCGGAAAACAGTAGAGGGGGTGTTCGCTAAAGTACGATCCAGCACCAACCGGAGTGTGACACAGTCTTCACTTCAACACTTGCTCCATGGCGGCAACATGACGTGAGCGGGCGGCGCGAGATACGTCGCGTGCGTCACGGGCACGCTGAGGGTACGCGTTGCTCTGCTGACGCACCAGTGCTGACAGAGGTTGCCGCTGTCGTCTCCAGCCCAGCAAGCACCGGTACGGCGACTACTCGCGCCGTTGTTTGCAGCGCAGCTCGGCATCCTCAGAGCGTCTTGGGTACAGAATTGAGCTTCTGTTGGCAGGTCTATTGTTGGGAAAGCGCCTCTGCGTCGTGGACACTCACTCTTGTTGTTTATTCCGTGCGTATGCGTGTGTGTGAATGGTACGCTCACTACTCTAGAGTTATCATCTACAATGTAAGTATTTGTAAAAATAAAAAAAAAAAGGTACCGACTCGCTTCATGAATAACGCCAACCGGAGTGCTCTCAACATGGCTATAGGAAGGATGGACCAGGTTCACGACAGCTACGCAAAGCGAGGCGGAACAGAACATCCAGCGTGCTGAGCTGGAACTCATTGGCCATGACCACGGTGAAGGGACCCAGCGATGACGCTGAGGCGACTGAGGCCCACCAAGATCAGGTACGTTGCGCTGACCATCGTGAGGAACTCTGTTGCTGTTGGGCATCTGGGCCTTGAGCGCCGTGCAAGTTATGAGGCCGTGGTCGACGCCGGGTTTGTGGGTTGAGCAGCAAGCCTTCGCCATGGTGGCGAAGGCGCTGACGGACGGCCATACAACATCCATATTTAAACCCCGATTTCGAGGCCGACTGACCTGTGTGTGTGTGGGAGGGGGGATATGCAAGCTCAGAAAACTGAGTTTGCTGGATGTGTTGATTACGAACACGCCATAGCCATGCTGGTGATATTCACACAGGTCAATATGCTCCTCTTGGAATGGTAGATCTGCTCCTGACAGTTTAAAAAATGTTGAAATTGGTTCGATAAGGTTGATATGCGAAATGGTTTTACCATTAGACTATGCAAGCCACATGTCAGGCTTTTAGCAACCTTTGCATCAGTGCTTCTCATTCGGATCCGCCTGCATGTGCAGCCGAAAGCAAACAACGCTTCTGTTTAATGCCTGGGTCAGGAATAATGAATGGACGGAGGGCTTGCGATTTTTGTTGTTGAAATTTAGGTTTCCATCAATTCGTACTTAATCGAATCGATTTGGCGCCAAAACGGGTCAATCATCAGTCCATCAGGTTGGCGAGCTCCGCTCACGAGACCCCCTATTGGAGCATGCCTGCCTCAACGGCCCCTCGTCAGCGGCTCTCGCGCCGCGCCAAGCTCCAGGGCGTCGACTACGCGGTGCTCGCGTCGGGACAGCAGATCCCCGAGTACTCGAGCGAGGACGACGCGTCTGAGGACGAGTCCTACAGCAGCAAGAGGAGGACCAAGCGAGCCACCACGCGCAGCGATGGCGCAGCAAATAGCGCTGAAGGCGTTAGCAGCACTAAAATCAATGCTACTACTGGCTTGAGCAACGGCGTAGCGAAGCGCAAGCGCAAGGCGAAGGTGCCAGACGATTGCTTCATCTGCAAAAAAGAATCTAAGAGCCCCTTCATGCAGTGCGAGATCTGCTCACGATGGTGCGTGTGGCTGGGATATGTCTTGTATTATATGGCTAGCAAGCTAAGTATACTCTGTTGACTTCCTGTGACTGGACAGGTACCACTATCGCTGCTGGAAGCCCTTCGAGTCTGCGTCCGTCCTCGGCAACACGAGCTGCCACGAGGTACACCCAACATCGATACGTGAATGTATTTCACAATGCTGATTTTATAACACTCGTACACTACCACGTGCCAGTGTGTCGAAGGGCATCAGGCCACTAAGCGCCTAAACGCCGGCAAGCCCCCGCCCGCCAAGCAGAAGCTTGCGTCGGTCCAGGATTTCGTGACCTTGTTGAAGAAGGCTAAGAAGATTTTGGTGGTTGCGGGCGCCGGCATGAGTGTCTCGTGCGGGATCCCAGACTTCCGGTCGAAGGACGGCATCTACGCCATGATCGAACATATGGACACGCATTTCCCTGAGCCCGAGTGCCTCTTCCAGATAGAGTACTTTCGTCAGGACCCGTCGCCATTTTTCCAGCTCGTGCGCAATGTGTTTGCCCACTCACCGGCGCCATCCAAGACCCACCGGTTCCTCAAGATGCTTCAGGACAAAAAGAAGCTGCTGCGTCTTTATTCGCAGAACATTGACGGCCTGGAGGAGGCCGCGGGCGTGACCAAGTACATCCCATGCCACGGGAGCTTTGCCTGGTCGAGCTGCATGCGTTGCAAGTACCGCGTGGCGACAAGCACGCTCATGGGTGTGATCCAGGCAGGTGTGATCCCAACGTGCTCCAAGGACGACTGCTGCGGCGTGCTCAAGCCGGAGATCACGTTCTTTGGCGAGCTCCTGAGCGACCACGTAAGCACGAGCGTCACGAAGGACCGACTCGAGGCCGACCTGCTGCTGGTTATTGGTACGTCCTTGAAAGTGTCGCCAGTGGCCGAGATCCCGGGCTTTCTGCCCAGCCACATTCCGCAGGTTGTGATCAACAAGACGGCGCTGAAGAAGAAGAAACTCAAGAGCAATAACAAGAAGCAAGGTGTCGCTTCTGGTGATGATAGCAGCGGCGAGAACGAGTTTGATATGACGCTGCTAGGCGACTGCGACGACATTGTCCAGTACGTTTGCGACCTCGCGAACTGGGACTTGAGTGGCGCAACAGAGGAGAGGAGCGAGACAGAGGTCGTGACGATCGACTCGTCGTCCGAGGCATCAAAAGATGACGACGACTTCGAGCCGCACGTCTCCAAGACACAGAAGCGACACAGGAGCCAACAAGGGAAGAAGAAGAGGACGAAGAGCCGCGTGATTAAGCACGCGAACAAGCATAATATGCTCTGCTTTGGTGAGTGCCACTGCGCGAACAAGCTCAACGACCGCCACAACGACGACAGCGACCAAGCGCCTGATGGGTTTGTCTGGTAAGCTTGTGTGAATTTTGGTTGGAACGATTATGCTTTTTTGTAGATGTAACAAGGTCGCTAATCTGCTTTATGATGTGCTCTAGCGATGGCTGCGGCGAGTTCTACAACGGCCGCGCGAGTGTCCAGGCGCACTACAGCTGCGAGTGCGTCTCTATATGTGAATCTTGTACCTTGGGGTACACATATGGCTAGCTGGCTGCCACACGTGCTCACTGTGAACAATGCTGTTTTTTTCCCTGTAGCGAGTGCTTTGATTTTGACCTGTGTGGCGCCTGTTACCCAACGAAGAAGAAGCATCACGGACACGCGTTCACCAAGTTCTAGTGAAAGAATAAACTGCTGATACAGACAGGATAGGTACGTAAGTGACACGCACATAGAGCGACATTGTCCTTCATAATGGGGCCTGTAATTGCAACGCTTGACTCTTTTTTTGATAGGCTCCATGTTATACGGAGGTCACATTTTCCCACGAGTTGGGCTCGTACAGGCCGATCATGACGCCGTCCGGAGAGCGCACCGCCGCCACCTGTCGCAATACATACACACACAGCCATACAAGTCTCATGCACCTGCTTACACATATGGTGAGGCGTACACAGCATAAATTGCGCACCTTGCCGTGCGCTGGGTACTTGATGGGGCCGTCCATGATGGCGCCCATCATGAGCAGCCGCGGGATCGTGTCGCTCAGGTCCTGGATATCGAAATTCAGGAACGGTGAGTAGCCCGTGCTGCACGCCGCTTCACTGCAATATACACACGCGTCAACAGCATCAGTACCAGCCAAGTCAGCCAGTCTCTTGAGCCAACCGGCCAGACGCATCAAAGAAGAGAGAGAGCCGCACTTTTGCGCGAGCTTGATGCAGAGCGGTACGCCCGCCTGGAGGTCGAACTCGGCGAACGAGTCGGACGCGCGCAGCAGCTTGAGCCCGAGGCCTTCCTGGAAAAACTGCGTCGAGCGCGACAGGTCGCGGCTGAGGATCAGCACCTGGCGCAGCCGCATCCTCTTCCTCTACTGCTTCGAAGGTGCTCGTGTTGCTGCGTTTTATGCGCTGTTCAAATATATCGGTATCAGATACCGGTTTGAATCAATACCGGTAACATACCGCTGGATAACGGAAAAGGCAACTTGCTTATTGCGCGTGGTAGTCACTTTCAAACTTCAAGCGCACGAGAGCAAGGGCCTGCGCGCGCAGAGCACACACGAATGGCGTCGTCCTCCGCGCAGCAGCACCATAAGCGAGAAGTGTACTACCACGTTATGAACCCTGATGGCGATCCGTACGAGGGCGACGATGTCAACGCACTGGAGCTCTCAAGCAACGCGCCGATCGCGCTTTTCCGAACCAAAGTGAGAGAAAACCAATACCCGTCGATCACAGTGCCACCGAACAGGCTTCAAGTGTATCTGAACCGAGCGGCATTCAACAACAAGGGCCCACCACTGCGGCACAATGATCGACTTGGTGCGCTTGGAGAAGACTCGGACGACAACGCGATTGTCGTCGTGGTGCCAGCACAAGCGCCGCACAAGCACCGCACAAGCGCCTGAAGGTCGAAGAGGAAGAGACGAAGGCGGCGATCTCCCCATTTCGCGAGTGGTTTCCAACAGACGAAGTGTCAATCGTCAAAGTATTGATGCGCGTGGATGAATGGCGGCGCATTGCGTACAACGGCAACCTGATCATTCTCAACGACACGCGTGCGAGTCAGGACAGTCAGGAGTACAAGGACGTTGACAAGATTGAAGACGATCAAGAAGAGAGCAAGGTGGTCAACTTCAAGAGCTTTGCGGTGACGTTCCCAGTGTTGTTTCAGATAACCGTGCGTGAAACTCCCCAGCAAGTCTTCGTTCGGCCGTGCTACGAAGAGATCTTTAAACTGCTCCTGCAGCGCATTGAGCAGAAGCGTCTGCGCATATCAGTGACTGGGAATCCTGGGATCGGGAAAAGCATGTTCTACGCCTACTGCACCTACCGATTTGCAACGGAACCGGCGCTCCTCTCTGGCAGAAAGTTGATCGTGAACACCAGGAGCATCTATCATATCTTCGACAAGGAGAGTGACTCGTTTCGAAGATTGTCGACTCGTGAACTCGAAGAACTACAAGGTCAGGCGGAAATCGTGCGACTCGTTGATGGGGATTCGAGTTCTCTGCACGACTGGCAGTGCACCTCGATCCTGTTCGCGTCTCCAGGCTTGGGCAAAGCGCGTCGTCAGTTTCTCAAAGACTCTCCGTACGAGTACGTCATGCCGCCGTGGACGTTTGAAGAGCTGAACATCGCGGGGACGAAGCTCTTTGGTTTCACTGAAAGCATTCTGCGAGAGCGCTACTCGAGCTTCGGGGGCATTACTCGGTTCGTGTTTGCTGAAAATGCGACTCTGTATAAACCAATAATTGGAGAAGCGCTGTCGGCGGCGAACTCTCTGGAGATCATCGAGGCCGTGGAGCAGGCGAGAGAAGTCGACAAACGAAAATATGTGCATCGACTCCTCAACATGTATCCGCTGCATCGAGGTGGCCTGCCATACACGGGATTCTACCTGACGTTTGCATTGGCTGAAGTGGCTGAAATGATCTACAAGCTCATGGTGAAGCACTGCAACAACGAGCTACGAAATTTCATCATAGCAGAGCACGAGGACGCGCGCGTGGAAAGCTCAAGAAGCTGGCTGTTTGAGATGATGTGTCACCGGCTCTGGGGAAGTGCTGGTGCCGACGCTCTCCACGGCCGCAGTTTGATGAGCAACGTCCAGGATCCGCCATTCACCATCGAGATCCCAGCGGAGGTTGAGACTGTCACGTTCGACAGCCTGGAAGACATTCCCGAGTTCTCAGCGGACACGGCCGTCTACTATCGCCCTAGAGGAAAGAATTTCCCATGCATCGACGCGATTTTTTGGGACAAGAGGACGTGTCATTTACTGCAGATGACAGTTGCGAAGGAGCACAACATCGTGCACGCCCCGCTTGTTGAGATTCTCAACTGGTACAAGCAACACACGAAGAGCAGCCAACCACCAACGTTCGTCTTTGTCGTTCCTGCAGAGATGGTCAAGGATTACAAGCGACAGCAGTTGGTGACGGGGTTGCGCACTGTCCACTCGCGGCCGAACATCGAGGCAACGAATTTGGCGCAGTACGTGGTGGGTGTGAACGTGGTTCCTCTGGCGACCGATTGAGCTGCATCCAGCTGAAGTGTTTTCCGCGAGCTCGTGCAGTCTCTGACACTGCAATGCATTTGACAATACATGTAAGTCTTCATATGCATTACTCTAACATACATGCCAATGCGCTGGTGATTGGTTGTGACGAATAACGAGGTGTACGCTTCGCAGTCTTAAGCACTGGTCGTATCAATGAACGGGATTGCGCCGCTTCGGCTGTGTCTTTGCGGCGCAACAGATCCAGCCACGACACACTAGCATCGACGGCGCCTTCAGCGATGACTTGCGCTGGGCTCGACGAGCTCGTTTTCAGACGAGGAGACCGTGGTTGGGCATGGCGGGCGCGCCCATCATGAACAGCCACTGGATTGTGGCTTTGTTCAGGTCCTAGATGTTGAAATGCAGAAACAGCGAGTATTTCGTGATCACACCGCCCTAGCGCAATATACTCACGCAAGAACAGCATCAGTGCCTGCACGTCAGAGATTCTCTCAAGCCAATTTGCAACGCAATAGCAGCAAGAGATCACTTTTCCTCCAGCTTGATGCAGAGCGGCAAGTCCGCCTGGAGGTCGATCTCGGCGAACGAGTCGGACGCGCACACCAGTTTGAGTCTGAGGCCTTCCTGGGAGCGCTGCATCGAGTGGACAGTGTTGTTCGTTTGCCTTGTACTTCAAAGTACAGTTGGGCAATGTATTAGTGGACCGCAGTACAGTACATCGCATAAAATCAGGTACTGTAGTGCGGCTGTGATTGGCTGAAAAGAGATCACAACTCAGTCCCAAAGCGACAAACACTCTGCAAAA